>JABUQX010071531.1:27500-40472 GCA_015478945.1 Trachelipus rathkii | reverse complement strand
GCGACGAATGTATTGAGAAATAACTTCTATATAATCAATATCCTATGAGAGGCTTTTTAAATAAAATTGCACAAAGAAACTTTAAAATATTATATAACATGGAGATTTGGAAGACTTAACTATACCTGTCTCAAAACCACTCGTTTACGTTACTTTCTCAGTTTCCTTACGACCACTCGAGCATGAGAATCTTTTTGGGAAAATCTCAAAGCAGGGGGCGGTCAGCTTGTTGACTTTCATTAAAGTGACAAAGATATTCAATGGTAGACCCCCTAATGTTCAACTGGAAAAATGTTGTCTTGTTGAAAGCAGAATTTTAAAATACCTTGCGAAGCTCCAAGATTGATTGAATTTGGAAGGTTGCTCTTGCATTTTATCCATGGGAGCTCTCAAAAACTGGTCATAAAGCTACAAAGTGGGATTTATTAGAATACTTAAGGGCTTCTTATTATTTTTATTTAACGTATTTTCCAATGGGTATAAGGGAACATTCATGAAAATAACAGGCTCTGAAGAGTTTCCTGCTAAATTTTGTTTTGAACCAAGATGGTTTGAAAAAATGTAAATGCCACACAACAAGCCATTCGTTTGCTTTCCAAGACTTTCGGAAAGTACATGGAAGGAAGTGGGAATTGAAAAATTCAGTGTTTGGAAAAGGTGGAATCTATGTTAAAGGATCCCTTATTACATGCAAAGTTGGGGGTTTTCCAAGCAGTAGCTCATCAGTTGGAAGGATTTCTTATTTGAGTTCAACACCTGAAAGAAAACATTGACACCCTTCTTGGTATGATTGAATCTCAGTTCACTTGTTAAAAAACTTTAAGAAAAGAATTTCTAAACCGGACATTTATTGCTTCAGACTCCAAAGTTTTAAATTGAAAATTAACTTTAAAATAAAAAAAAATTTCCATAAATGCAGAAAATATGGACCTGTATTCATAATCATACAAGCAAAACGAGGGGGAATTAGGATTGCCACCGAAGGCTTGCAAATCCAGATATATTTTTAAAATTTAGAGGAGAAGATTGTATGTTATCTTCCAAGAACTTTATCCAGAAGTTACTAGAAAGTAAGTCCTCTTATATTCCACCACAAAGGCATTAAGTTGTTTGTTCACCGAAGGTATTGCTTTCTAATAACTCTGAAAAGGAATTAATGTGAGATATCACTGTTGAAAAAAACAAAAATCATTGATATCAGCGAATTTTTTGATGGTTCGAGACGACTGATATAATCCAAAGAGGATTATGAACTTTGATATCTTTATTCCTATGATCCTTGAAACTTCTGAAAAAATTTTGATGAGAAAGGAAGGATAGACTCGAATCCAACTTTTCAATTGAAATTTTTAAAAATGGTAAACGTTCAAAAAAGAAACAAAAAACTTGTAATGATCTTTTCTTTATTTTCATGGGAATCTTTCTGTAGAGAGAGGTTTTCTCGACAAACAAGGCATGTCTACAAGGAAAATTTTGCCGTTGAAGAGTCACTTTGTTGCGAAAGAGTTATTGCTGAAGAAATGAAAAAATACTGGAGGAGTTTGGATTATTTTGTTTACAAATGAGTATGATGTCATACTTTTGCCGCCCATGTTTCTTTCAGAGTAAAGGCATTACTTAAAAAAGAAAAAACTATATTGTGCCAAAGAAGGCAGAAACTCTGGAAGGTGCAAAAAGAAGGGAAATTAGCAGCTGAGATTTAAAGAGATTTGCTAAGAAGTAAGAGAAATATTGGGTTCAGAAGAGACCGAAAACCCAAACTTTCATATTTAGGAAGAGGAAAATAACTTTTCTTTAAACAGTCATTAAACCTTTTTTTTTTTTAAGATTTAATGTACTTATTTAGTAGGGTTAGTTTAGAATTAAATAATTTTCTAATTTTGTTTTAGAGAAACAGGAAAAATATTTTTATTTCATTTTAGAGAAAAGAAGAAAATGTGCAAATGTTTTATATTTTTGTGTGTACCTTGTTTTTTGTAATTTTTATTTTGAATAAAGTAAAAAAATAAAGGGGAAAAAATATTTCGGAAAAGCAAAAGCAGGGACCTGGTAAACATATTTTGCAGATATTTATGATTGTGTTCATAACTTTGGCTATATAAATAATTTTGGAAGTTGTTTAAAAAATTCAATGCAAATATAAATTCACTTGTTAAAATGTCAATTTGATGGAGTCATTTTTAAATTTGTGAAAAGCTGGCCAAGGAAATTTGTTTGACTTGGGATGGTTAGAGGGTGGGCTCTGGAGGGCTTTCATTTTTTTCACCTTTCCTTATTGATAACAAAGATAAAATGATGTTTTTTGTTTACAAAGATAAAATGATGTTTTTTATCATTTATTTTAGTCCAGGGAAAATTTTGGAAGAACAGGAAAAAAACAGGGAAAACACAGGGAATTTGAAAATTTCAACTTGGTATACACCTTGATATATATATATATATATATATATATATATATTAATATATATATATATATAATTATATATATATATATATATATAATATATATATATAATATATATATATATATATATATATATATATATATATAATATATATATATATATATAGTATAATAATATATATAATATATATTATATATATATATATATAGTTTCGCACCGATTACCAAAATTTTCGGTCCGATACCGCATTACAAGTACTCCACATTTTCACTACCGATTTACCGAAATTTTGCCGATACCCGATACCGATTACCGATACTTTTACTCCTATAAATTATGGTATAATATAATAATATATATATATAATATATATAATATTATATAATAAAAATATATTATATATATATATATATATATATATTATTATATATATCCTTTTGCCTTTTTGTATTTGTTGCTTACGTGAAACGTTTAAGAAAGAAATGCTCGAGGTTTTGCGTTCGTTCGTTTTGGTCAAACTTTACCGAAAAAAATCGCCAAAGAAAGGCTCACCAATCATAAGGAATTTTCCTTATTCTGTTAAAGTTGCTAATTTTTCTCAGTGGTTGCCGAATTTTTAAGCACCGTTTCTTTACGAAAAACATGTAAAACCAAAACAAGATTGGCGCCTTTTGGTGTCTGAATTGGTGAATGTTTCATTCAATTAAATCAGCTTTAAATCTAATTTCTTCCAAATGAATAAACCCTCCATCACAAATAGTTTATCCATTATTTGTAATATGAAATTTGTTATGTTTTTTTATTTCTGTTTATTCAAAAACCACATGCTCCATCACAAACAGCTGATTCCAATTGTTTAAAACAAAAGATAAAACCTAGCACGAAACGCGGTCGTTTTTTTTTAAAACACAGCGTTCACACTGATAATTTTTAAATTTTGAATTCCCGATTTTCCCGAACCAGACGTTGGTTCGTTATTTTTGCCGCGGTATTTATATTATATTAATATTTATTTTAGCACCCTATTTACTCAGTTCATACAATAAATTATTGAAAATTTACTTTTAAAAATTGTTTCATCATCATGGGTTAATTTAAAAAATAATTTTTTTTAGTAATCGATCTATACCTTCCCCATAGCCGATCCAAACCGCACTTTTTTTTTTTTCCCAAAAGTAAACAGTTTTATTTATACAAAAAGGGGAAAATAAAATTAAAGCTTTACATTAATAGCCTAGTGTGACAATAACGGTCCAACTGTGATCACAAAGTCTCTAAATGGGGAGATTTGGGTTAAACTTTTTCTTCTCAAGCATCTGAATTTTTTGATTTTATAGCGTTCTTCTTTCTGTCAAAGTTTGGTTTTTAACTCTTTCTCTTGCTCTTTCAAGTTTATTTGATCTGTATGAAAATTTTTCTTTTTTTCTTGAAGATTGTTCTTCATTTCTCCTATGGGCAGCTCTTACATTTGTCAACATTTTTGGAAGTGATAGGAACTTTATGAAAACTTTCATGAGTTCTTATAGCATTGTGCACTGTTCTTGGAGAAACACTGTTCTTTGAGAAAATCAGGCATCTTTTTTTTTTCAGATTCTCTACTAAAATTGCTTTTATTACAGAAAACCCCTCCTTCCACTGTCGCATTTCCATGGGAAAATATCAGGTCCTAATTTAAAAATTTGCCACAATTCCGCATAACATTGTGATTCCCAGGTACTATAGAAGAAAAGAACTAATCAAGTCTCTTAGAAGGAGCAAGTCACCACCAAAAATATTTTTTTGAATTTTAATTCAAGGGCAGAATGAGCTTCACTGCCAAGTAGAGTGTATTGTGCTTTTGCTTTATCAGCAACAGAACTGTGACTCAGTTAATTGGATTGTGTACAATGCCTCTAGCAATAAAGAAAATCTTTGTTTCCCTTGTTCTGGCTGATGAAAAATATGCTACTAGGGTCCAATGATGAGAGCCCTTGGACAGGCTTGTACTTCAGAAGACATTCTTTCTAATATCTTTTCTGTCATTTTTATTAGCACAGTCTGGCACAAGTTTGAATTTTAGGATATTACTTTCAATCGAAGTGACTTCTTTGAGAAGGTTTTTTTTTTGTTTGAAATCCAAGATTAATTGTCTTTGTCATGCAAATTGTCTTTGTCATGTAAACCTAATACAAAAAAGCTTAGTTGTTGTAGCAGGAATTTCTAGATCGAGACTTAATCTTTCAAAAGTTTTTTGCACGAGACATTTTTGAAAATCTCATTACAGAAATGGACAAACTCCGTCTGAGTTTTGGAACTTTAGTAAAAAATGATTCACGTTCTAAGGGAAAGCATTTTTTAAAAAAAGCCAGTTTTGGCATTTTTGAAATACCATCTTTGGTTTGAACAGAAACATTTTGTAATGTTTTGGTGTTGAGAGATTTTCGGCGGTCAACTGCACAAAAATCCAAAAATCACTTCGTCAAAACTATAAAAAAAAATCAAAAAGTATTTAAATATCACTAAAAAGAAAAAGATATAAACAGATTAAGTCATAAGCATTTTTACAGTCAAAAACACAATTCCATATACCATCACCTTAATCGGAAGGAGAACTTGGAAACAACCCTCTACGGACAGAATAGGGAAGAAATAGTAGGTTAATCGTGAACTATAAATAGAAAAAAGAAACAGGATAGAAGTAAATTTATGGGATGTCGTTCCTCGCCCATCCTTTTCATTCACTTATCAAATACATCCCTCATTCCACAATTATACAGTAAGGAAAAAAAATATTATCAAAAAAATATGTTAATTGGCCATGATCATCATATTTTCTTCATTATCGTTTTTATTTTAAATTTTTTAAAATTTCCTACCGTTTTTGAACTTTACCTGACTTTCAGCATATCTTAAAACGCTTCCCTGACCTTCCCTGACTGATTTTTTCCCTGACTTTCCAGAAAGTGTGAACCCTAAAACAGGAAATTACTACTAAAACTGTGTGAGCATTTCTTATCGAGCGTAAGCACAAATGACATGACAAAAACGAAAACGGTCTAAATTAAAAGCAAAGAAAATATTAAAATTCATTCTATCGCAAACGCTTCGTATTATTACAATCTTTATGATTAAAGGATATAGAACTTAAGAAATTAGTTCCCATGTGTAAAATATTAGTGGACTTGCTACTTCTTTTTTTTTTCGCAAGCCCACTAATACTTGGAAACTAAGTTTCTGTGTATTCTTATTTCTTTAATCATAAAATTACAGGGTCTAAGGTCCCGCATTTACACAAGCACTTTGTTAATTTGTTCTGATTGGAAGTTTTTCTATGAAGAAATCCCCTTGCTTTCTAGGTTTAGCCTTTAATCCCTCTCAACGGTTTTATAAACTTGTTTTACACGTTTTTTTCTCGAGGATAACCATTTATCGCCCGCCTAAACTACTGCATATTTGATGTTCCTAGCTTCCTGTTATGCTCGGCCTTCCCTGCATTGGACCCCTTTCCATTGATCTTCACTTTCAGATAGATTAGAAACATCTTAAAAAAAAACTTTCCACAATGCAAGTTTCTTATATCTTTTTTAACAAACAACTCAAATATGGCGTTTTTTAGGATTTTAAAGAAAGCATCCCCAGAACTTTGGGGTCACACATCGTTACAAAATATAAACTGTGCCAACTGTAACATCGACTATGTAGGTCAAAAGAAAAAGGAAATACTAAAAGATGCGAGCCTTCAAACCCGTACTAATAGGGCATTCCTGCGAACTATATCTCCCCAACTCATCAACCAGGAGAATTTTAGCTGTTCAGAGATCACTATTGACCTCAATAGGGCACCGTATATCTCATTCAAAAAATTTCTCCCATTCTTCCAAAATACTTCTAAAGGTGAAGAACTTAAAATTTTGGAATATTTTTATATTAAAAACACTTAAACCTAACACAATATCCATAAGACTTCTTTGGCATTCCTGATTGCCTGTACTAATGCCTGAATTTCGTGCAAAAAACGAACACAATTTCGTGCCGAGGTTTCTTTTATTTGCAAAACAATTGAAAATCAGCTGTTTGTGATGGAGCTTCCGTTCGATTTCGGATATAAATTAGAAATAAAACTTTTAATTAACAAATGGTTATATTACAAAAAATTGATCAACTATTTTGATGGAGTGGAGTTTATCGATTTTGGAAGAAATTAAGATTTAAAGCTGATTTATTGAATGAAATATTCAACAATTCAAAGGCCTTACCACGCCGTCATTTTTTTGAGTTTACACATTTTTTTCGTTAAGAACGTGGTAAATTCCGGCATCACAGGAAATTAGCAACTTTATAGGAATAAGGAAATTCCTTGTACGTTTGTTAAAGCATTTTTTACGTTTTTGCGGTTTAAACAAAACGAACCCGCAAACTCGAGGCATTTCTTACGTTCGTAAGCACAAATAAAAACGAAAACGCCTATATTAAAAACAATACAGGTAAGGTCAGATAGATAGAGAAACTATCAGCAGACAAATTGCGGATATATATATATTATATATATATAAATATATATATATTAATATAATTATATAATATATATATAATATATATATATATATATAATTATATATAATATATATATATATATATATATATATAATAAATATATATATATTATATATATTATATATTAAATGCAAAATTTAAAAAAAGAAGAAAAATTTTTTTTATTTAATTTCTAGAAAGGGTGAAGCTACCCTTCTCGAATTCGTCGAGGGTCATTGAAGAGAAAATTTTTAAATTCTCTTCGTCTAATAGCAATGGCTGAAAACCTCCTATCAAATCTAGCTTTCCGTGAATGGTGGTGATAAGCTTACAAAACCTTTCAATTACCAACACCACCCTGCAGCAATGCGGACATGGTACATGATATATTATAATATATATAATATATATATATATATATATATATATATATATATATTATTATATATAATATATTTATATATATATATATTATATAATATATATATATATATAATATATTATATATATATAATATATAATATATATATATATATCGAAATCAATTTATTTTAAAGACGCAAAATGTGGGTATCGTTTAAAGGTATCGGCAAAATAATTTTGCTGATACCGAACTTACTACTACTCACAAATTCCCGATACCGAACCTCAAAAACGACCCAATACCGATACATGGTATCGGTCATTCACTAATATATAATATATATATATATATATAATATATAGTATATTAATAAATATATTATATATATAATTATTAATATTATATATATATATTATATATATATAATATATATATATATATAATATATATAATATATAATATATATTATATATATATATATTATTATATATATATAATATATATATTATATATATATAATAATATATATATATAATATATATAATTATATTATATATAACCGGTATATAATATATATATAATATATATAATATATATATATATATATATATATTATATATATTAATATATATATATATATATATATTATATATATTATATGCGCCTTAAACTTAATTAATTAAATTAATTTTAAGGAGAATTTTTTTAATATATTTTTTAATTAATTTTGGATTGTAATTCAATACAATTCATTTAGTTTGTTATTCTTTTGTTTAATCTTTTTTTATTTTGATTCTTAGAGTCCAAATTATTTAATTTTTGAATTTCAGTTTTCTGAATTTTAAAATTTGTTTAACATTAAAAAAATATTTAATAGTAATAATTTTATATTTAATATGAGTTCTTATAATTTATATAAATTTTTTAATCCTTGTATAAAGATTAATAATTTTTTAAATTTTTGTTTTGTAATAATATTTATATTTGAAATTTGCCCAGAACACTCCTTGGCGATGCTGTGAAGAAGAAAAGGGTTTCCAAAATGGAAAAGTAGTTTTCAAGAAGCAACCTGAAACGGTCAGTACCTCTTGATTTTCAAACCATTAAGAAAGAGTCATCTAAAAAACCTCAGTTGCAGATTTTGTAATTTTAGTTCTAAAAGCAAAGATGAGTTGAAAAGCCATTTACAGATGCATAACAAAAGAAAGTTGAAATGTGCACATTGCAGTTATGAATGTAATTTTAAATCAACCCTAAAAAATCATTTGTTAATTCACAGCAATATTTAAAATTGTTCAAATGTGCACATGCAGCTATAAATTGTTTAATTCGGAAAGACTACTTAAAAGAACACATGCTTGTGCATCGAAAAATAAAAAATTAATTAAATGTGCTGAGTGCAGCTATGGATGTAATAATAATAAAAGCTCACTAAAAATCCACTGTAAATATTGAAAATATTAAAATAAAATTAAATGTTTGGAGTGCAGCTATGAATGTAATGGTAAAGGAAGGTTTAAAGCACACATGCTTGTGCATCAAAATATGAAGTTATTCAAATGCTCTGAGTGCAGCTATGAATGTAATGGGATAAAGGGAAGTTAAATGTGCACATTTTGTTAGCACATAAAAATATTAAGTTATTTAAATGTTGCATGAGTGCAGCTTATGGATGTTTGTGTTAATGATAAAAGTGTTACTAAAAAATCCACTTGCTAAATCATGAAGAAATATTAAAATTGTTTAAGTGTTCTAAGTTGCAGCTATGGATGTAATTGACCAAAGGAAAACTTTTTAAAAAGACACATTGCTTGTGCATCAAAAATATATAAAGGTTAATTTAAATGTGCTTGAGTGCAGCTATGGATGTAATGATTTTTAAAAAGTCCGCTAAAAAATCCACTTGCTAAAATCATGGAAAATATAAAATTGTGTTTAAGGTGTTCGAGTGCAGCCATGAATGTAATGATAAAGGAAGTTTAAAACACACATGCTTGTGCATCAAAATATAAAGTTATTTAAAATGTTTCTATCCTTTTTAATATTAGTATCAAAAGGTTTAAAAAAAAGCAACATGCTTGTGTGCAAAAAAAAATAAAGTTATTTAAATGTGCTGAGTGCAGCTATGGATGTAATGATAAAAGGTCACTAAAAAGCCACTTGCTAAATCATGGAAATATAAAATTGTTTAAATGTTCTGAGTGCAGCTATGAATGTAATCACAAAGGAAGGTTAAAAAGACACATGCTTGTGCATCGAAATATAAAGTTATTTAAATGTTCTGAGTGTAGCTATGAAAGTAATGATAAAAGAGACTTAAAAATCCACTTGCTAAATCATGGAAATATAAAATTGTTTAAGTGTTCTGAGTGCAGCTATGAATGTAATGGTAAAGGAAGGTTTAAAACACACATGCTTGTGCATCAAAATATAAAGTTATTCAAATGCTCTGAGTGCAGCTATGAATGTAATGATAAAGGAAGTTTAAAAAGACACATGCTTGTGCATCGAAATATAAAGTTATTTAACTGTGCGGAGTGCAGCTATGGATGTAATGATAAAAGGTCACTAAAAAGCCACTTGCTAAATCATGGAAATATAAAATTGTTTAAATGTTCTGAGTGCAGCTATGGATGTAATGATAAAAGGTCACTAAAAAGCCACTTGCTAAATCATGGAAACATAAAATTGTTTAAATGTTCTGAGTGTAGTTATGAATGTAATCGGAAAGGGGACTTTAATAGACACATGCTTAAACATGGAAATGTATAAATCCGAATTAAAAGACTTTAAAAGACTACATATTTAATAAGCATGGAATATATTGCAAGTAACAACATCATTATTGAAGAGCGAAAATGGCGCAGCAATCGTACTTATGAAACTAAAGGATAATTAGGGATTAGTAAAGTGATATTGGAAAACGTTAGAAGAGGTCAAAAGAACTTAATGTTGTGCAGGTAAATCTTTTACGGTCTTCACCATCTTACAATTAGTCCCACTCAGATTCCGACCCCTTCTACATCATTTTAAAATTAACCGACTCTGACTTCAGTTCTTAGTTATTATTTAATCTCCATTTACGCATGTGTCATGTCATATAACACCATCCATTACTTGTATAGTCTTATCAAAAAAATATCACGGCCAGGCCCCCAGGATAGTATTATCCAACATTGACGATTCAGTTTCTAGATAATGGCGGTGACCTATTAACCACGTTGAAAGATTCTATCGTATGTAACACCTTATAAATGCTTCAAACCTTCTATGAGAACTTACCAACAGCAACTAGAGGTTAATAGAGAGAGCACCAAAATGAAACTCCGAGTTCGTTTTATATTAGATTAGTTCAAGATAGTATTGTTTAATTACCATTTATTACCTTGCCTGACATCCGATACTTAGAGATGAAATATTGAATCAAAATATTACTGTTAAATTAAAATAGAAAATTATTGCAAACAGTGTTTAAGTAATACGGCCTGGATATATTAAATTTTTTAATAATAAGAGGAGGGAAAAAACGAAAATAGAATCGCATGTATCGTAACCAATAAAAAACCCAATCGTATCCTATTGGTCTTACAGCATAAAACCTATATTATATATATAATATTAAATAAATATAATATATATATATATAAATATAATATAAATATAATATATATAATATATATATATATATATAATATATATATATATATATATAATAATTATAATATATATATATAATATATAATATATTATATATATATATATATATTTATATATATATTATATATATATATATATATACTATAGTGATGGACGATAAATCGTCATCGTCATCGGCAAAAATCGGCATTATTTTTTTAAATCGTCATCGTCATCGCAAATTTCGCCGATTATTTTGCCGATTAATTGAAAAAAATATAAGAATTTTGAATAATATAAACTCAATAATAATAATAAAATAATAAGTAATAATAATAATAATAATAATAATAATAATAACATAATAATAATAATAATAATAATAACAATAAAAAATAATAATAATATATAATGATAATAAATAATAAAATAAAATAATAATAATAATAATTATATATATATATATATATATTATATAATATAATATATATATTAATATATATATATATATATATATAATATATAATATATATATATATATAATATATATATATATATAATAATATATATAATATATATAATATATATAATATAATAATATATATATATATAGATATAATACCCATTTTTCATTATGGTATGTATGACATTCCAGTGCCTAATGGTTGAGCATTTCTGTTATGCGTCATATCTACACTCATCCTCAGACAAACATAATTCATATAGACATGCTGTATATCCACAGCCCCTCTTCTAGACAACATCTTACAGACAATCCCTATCCCTTATATCCATACGTGTAGAGAGAAAAAATTGCCCACATCGTATGTCCTTGCGTGTCGTAGAAGGCGACTTAAGGGACAGTGGTAAGGTTGGCGGCCTACTACCACTTATCTTTTGCCAGAATGCTAATGCATGCCTCGGAGAAGGTCTGATCACAGTAAGCGCCCTTCTATCCTTCGGCGAAAATGTATGAAAATCGTATCTGCTAATGAAATTTCAAGAATAAATGTTGAGAGATGGAGGAGAGAAGGCTTGATGGATGTATTTAGAAAGGGCAAATTTGATTTGCTCGCGGTTGACTGAAAACAAAGATGAAAGGAAACGGTGAAAATAGGTGGTGGGTTTGAAATGTGTTTGTGTTGCTGTGGAAAGGAATGAGAGAGGGATAGTAAGGATTTAAATGCTGATTAGTGAGTTGTGTAGAAGCTATGTAGATTTTGTGTTGTTGTGAGATACTAGAAGTCTAAAGGTTAAATTTAAATTTGAAAAGGTCAACAAATTTTTGTGTGGTTGCGACATATGAAATCCATCTGAGCGGTTAATGTGAAAAGAAGACGATTTTCGGGATAATCTGAATTGATGTTTTGGATGGGGGGAATAGGAGATTCAGTTCATTTCCACATATCTGCCCATTCAAGGATTTTTTTTTTTACAGTTGTCCCCACCACTCACGGGCAGAGCCCTATTCAAGGAAGGAGTGTAGTACTCTCAAAAGTTCACACCCTCTAGCAAAAATTACGCATATGAGCACAGACGCAGGCTTTGAAAGTGAGGAGATTAAATTCAGTAGGAAATACAGAAGATGGAAGAAGAATTCCACAAAACAGAGGTGGGGGAAAGAAGGAAGCACCACAGCAAACTAGCCTTGAGTTACCAAGCCAACACAATACTCGTGCGCAGATTACAGCACCTATTGTGCTACGAAGGCGTCGTAAAGGTGTGGTACGCTTAGTGATAAGTTCCCTCGAGCAAACTGCCGCTGCGGTACCTATAGGATAGAAATAAAGCCACCAACATCGCGCCGCAAAAGATAGAGGGTCAAGTTAACTGAAAAGTACAGAACAGTTTATAAGCCTTTTTGCGGTTGACTCGACCCTGTCCCAAAAGCCGGGTTAAAACCAGAGCCCCCGCCCCCAGATATGAGAGCAGTATTCCAAACATTGGCGGAATGAAGACCTTTGTAAGCGAGCATACTGAGAAAAGAGGAAAGTCTCCACATCTAAAACAAAAAACTTCCAGTTCTTTGAGCCGCCCTAGCAACCGTTATGATGT
>JABUQX010071531.1:20000-22500 GCA_015478945.1 Trachelipus rathkii | reverse complement strand
GTTGGTTAGCGGATGTATAGTGGAGAGCAGTGTTGGAACCGACCGGGAGACCGAAGAGGAAATGGATTGAGTCGGTGAACATGTCTGAAGGAGAGAAATGTGAGTTGCAGAGCGAGAATAAAGGTGCGTGATAGAGAGAATGGCGGTTTTGATGGGGCATGGTTGTGCCACCCTGGCCAGGGATGAACCTTACAGACATTTGACCATAGTGAGGGTCCGTCCGCGTCCCATGATGCTCTAGGGTGGATTTTCTGCTGTGTGACGAGCTCTCACTAATTAAAGTGGTACAGAGGGGGCGGTAGCTGGGCTTTCTTTTCGACGTTTGTCATGTTCTCTACTGCTTTTCTTTTCCGATGCTTGTAGCGCACCTTACCCCCAATCTTGGGACAAAGAGGAAGATGAAGAAAGAAAGAGAAGATATATATATATATATATATATATATATATATATATATATATATATATATATATATATATATATATATATATATATATATATATATATATATATATATATATATATAATATATATATATAATATATATATATATATATATATATATATATATATATAAATAAAGTAAATAAGTAAATATTAAATAAAATATAAAATATTATATTAAAATTTATATCATATAGACTACTCGTTTTGACTTAAACCAAATAGAAATATGTCATTACCAATATTAAAATATAAAATTAAGAAAACGTATGTTTATTCGTGCGCGTGAACAAAACAGCTGATCTCGCCTAAGCGCGTTTTCTATTCACGATGCAACGTTGAGGACCTTGCATTGAGTTAGAAATACAGTATAAACGATTTAATGAATTTAAGAGTAAATTTATTAAATACTTTAATAAAAAATAAATATTTAACTGAAAAAAAGTATTATTAAATAAAATATTTAAAATATTGCAACTGCGCGGAAAAATTATAAAAACAAACCTTTACCTGGAATCATTTGTTTTGAAGACAGGATACAAAAGATGCGCGTAAAGTTGTCTGCTGCTTGCAACAGATTACGATTATGGAAACACATTAACAATTTAAAATGAACACCTTTTGAATATTAATAAAAATACCACAATATTAAAACTTTAAAAATACACCACATAGAAATATTTTACACGGGAAGATGATACGCCTTTAAAATAAATTACTATTTACACTTCATTATATATTAAGACACCTTAGCATTTCAACTTTTTAAATATAACCAACAGACAGACGCAAGCAACAGGTGCATTGGATCAAAAGCACTATTGCCAAATTACCACACCACGACACCAGACCTCAAGGAACGAATATCATAAAAAGATACCAAACTCGCTCTGCACCCGCTTTTATACGGCCTCACCCATACTAAGATACATTACTATCCAATGGGATAACGGTCAAAACATGAAGGAGAGATGTGCACACAGTACTGAAACCAGGTGAAATCATATACCTTCAATTAGAACAGGGGAGGAGTTTGTGGCAGCAAGGGAAATAAAAAAAAAAAGACTATTTATCCAGAAAATTTGACCCAAAAAAGTAAACTTCATTAGAGAAAACTGAGCTGCCTCACCAACAACAATTTTTAAAATAAATATACTTTACTATCCCATCAAGATCATTCATTTGTATATATAAAAAATATATATATATATAT
The DNA here is from genome assembly GCA_015478945.1 of Trachelipus rathkii. NCBI lineage: Eukaryota > Metazoa > Arthropoda > Malacostraca > Isopoda > Trachelipodidae > Trachelipus > Trachelipus rathkii. The sequence goes on along the minus strand of JABUQX010071531.1, from coordinate 20,845 downwards.
ATATATATATATATATATATAATATATATATATATATATATATATATATATATATATATATATATATATATATAAATATATTCCTTCTACCAAATTTTTAACACATAGTAAAATAATAATAAAACAACAATGCGAACGTTATTTTATTCATGTGAAGCAGAGATAAAACAGTTTTAAACCCTTGTTTCTTTATTATGAAGAAATATATTTAATAATTATATATATATATATATATATATATAATATATAATATATATATAATATATATATATATATATATATATATATATATATATATATTAGGGCATGTACCGGGAACCAGAATTTTGGTTCCGGCCGAAACCGGAACTTTTCGACTTCAGCTACACCTACATAAGCGCTTTCCAGAAGCCCAACTGCAGCCCTGGCGGGGAACACAGGCGCACATGCATCGTTTCCAGAGCCTCTTTGCGCACTTCTACGCTCACGTAAACGTCCACAGTCAGGCCGCCCGTGTAAATCCTCGATTCGGAAATTAATAAACGGCGGGCTGAGCAGAAGAATACTTTGTTTACAAACAAATCTTTTTACCAAAACATGTGTCGGAAATGGCTTGCCAAAAAATTTTTTGAATATTTTAGTTAACTTTTATATTAAGGATACTAATATATCGTAGCCAATTCATAAAATAGATACATATAAGTATAAGAGTATGTTTACAATTGCCAGCTGATTCCGACGGGCGTGTTCGGCCGTTTCCAGGTACTAAATTTCATGTTCTCTGATTGTTAATGTAATTTTTTTTTCAATTCGAAGCGTTTCCGAGTCGATTTTGCACACGGGCTTCTGGAAACGCAGCTATTTTC
>JABUQX010071531.1:0-15000 GCA_015478945.1 Trachelipus rathkii | reverse complement strand
ATTTGTTCACATATATCAATTTTCAATATTATTTTTTATGCATAATCATAACTGTGTAAATGACAAATCAATTACTGAATTTTATTAAGAAAGACATTTGAAAAAGTAGAAAGCTCCGGTTAGTTCCGGCCGGAACCAAGCTAGTTCCGACCGGAACCGGAACTTCCAAAAAATCGAGGTTCCGGCCGGAACCTGGTTCCGGTACATCCCTAATATATATATATATATAATATATATATATATATATATATATATATATATATATATATATATATATATATATATATATATATATATATATATATATATATTGTATATATTTGAATATATATATAATAAATATGTATAAATAAATTTAATGAAACATAGTATACATATATATAATAAATTTATTATTAAACAAAATTTAATATATTAATAATAATGTATACTGTTTACATGGGCACGCAGCCCTATACACTATGATGCACCTTGATCTAATGACAGATTGAGGAAGACAAACATTGTAATGGGAAAATGACTAATGAAGCAAATGTTTCTATTTAGCATGTTGCATACATTACAGCATGATATCATTAATTCTCTTAAATTATAAAAAAAAATATGGTATCGCGAATATAAATAAGATTGGTTGTTAGTGACACCTTTATTCTGACTTTCAATTTAAAATTTAGAAAATATTTTTTTGTTTTTTTTTAACTTCTTTTTCTTCTTCATCTTCCTCTTTTCCCCAAGACGGGGGAAGGTGCGTTACATGCATCGGAAAAGAAAAGCAGTAGAAGAATATGACAAAAGTCGAAAGGAAAGGCCAGCCTTACCGCCCCCTCTGTACCATTAATTATTGAGAACCTGTCGCAGACAGAAATCCACCCTAGAGCTTCACGGGACCGCGACGGACCCTCACTATGGTAAATCGTCAGTGTAAGGGTTCATCCCTTGGCCCAGGTGGGCCACAACCATACCCCCTCAAAAAACCCCGCCATTCACTCATATTATGCACCTTTATTCTCGTTTCTACCAAACTCACATTTCTCTCCTTCAGACATTCGTTTACTGACTCAATTCACTTTCTCTTCGGTCTCCCAGCCGGTCGGTTCCCAACACACTCGCCACTATACATGCGCTTAACCAACCGACTATCATTCATCCTTTCCACATTACCAAACCATCTCAACATACTTTCATTTATTCTCTCATTTACCCCTTTCTTCACACCACACAACTCTCTAATACGTTCATTCCTCATTTGATCAATTCTTCTCACACCTAGCATGCCCCTAAGATTGTCCATCTGAACACATTGAACTTTAGATCTATACTTCTTATTCCAGACCATAGTCTCACTACTATATAATAACACAGGTAACAACATACCTTCATGTAAGACCCTAGCGCACTCAAGACTTAGTCCCTTTACATTCACCAACGATTTAATTGCACCAGCCACCTTCCTGCCATTCACAACTTTCCTACTACACTCTGCATCATCCGTTCCCTTCTCATCCAACATATACCCTAAATATTTAAACTCGGACACCTGTTCCAGCTGCTCACCATCTAACATAACTTCACACTGAGGACTGTCCTCACTCACAACCATAACCTTACTCTTATCTACATTTACTTTCAAACCCCTCCTTTTACACACCCTGTCAAATCTCTCTACCAATCCTCTCAAACTCTCTTTTTTAACAAATAGACTAAATTGTAATTTACTTTCTTCCTAACTTAAAATAATTCCTCTTTGAATTATATGGGCGCATATGTAATATATTTTTTTTTCAAAACTGTTCTTTCTTAAAAATAAAACTGCTTCAAACGAATTCTCCTTTAACGATGCCCTTAGATTCGAATTTATTATTTTTAAATCCTCAAATAAGTGCTAAACACTAACTCGAATGTGAGGCAAATCTATAACTGTATAAGCACCAACTTGCAATATTTTAGAATAACAGATTTGACTGTCATTTTTCATTCTCTTTTTGCGTGCTCCAGTTGGTCCAATTGCCTTCATCCTCACCTCACTTTTCCAACTTGACGAATATTAAAAACTTCCATTAATTTTTATGCACTCGTTAACTTTGCTATTTGTCTCGCCTTGCTTATAAGATCTGCTGCAAGAGTATTGTAAAGTGTGAACTCGTCACCTCGTGAGTCCATTCAATATTAACGTCATTGTAACAATCTTTTCATACTCTTATCACGTTCGTTTTGAAAATAGTACTTCTTCGTTTGGACATTCAATAAAATTTGTATCCCATTTGACCATTTCCTCAAGTTTTTGCTCATTATTCTAATTTAATTTTCCAAAAGTACTGATCATATTTGATGCGTTATCCTTAACAATGTTAATTACCATGATCAGAGAAAGCAGAAATAACAACTTTAGAAGAAATTACTTTATTAGTCATGAGTTGGAGGAGGAGGAATAGCTCTGGAATCCTCTAAGGTGGAATTAGAAGAAAAGGTTTCAGAGAAGAGTTCAGCTTTAGCGGAAGGTAATAGAGGAGGGAAAGCGGAAGAAGGAAAATAAATGTTAATTTTTTTTTTTTTTGCAAAATGCCAGAAAGAATGTGAGAAAGAGGAACCAGTAAGATCATTGCATTTTCTACTGAAGAAAGAGTTTTTAGTGTCATGGAGAATAAATTTTGCACGGTTCCGAGATGAAATATAAGCTGCGTGGGTTTCTGGAGTTCAAAGATGACTGTAATTCCTGAAGGCAGCGTCGTCCCTGTGACGAATATCACGAGAACAAGCAGAGCTAAACCGAGATTTGTTTGGTTTAGTTGAAGGGAAAGAATATGGGATGTACTCCTCCATGCCAGAGGAGACGTAAGGTATAAAGAGGATACTAGATAAGAAAGGGATTGGAGAAACCCGGAGGAGGAAAGGGTAACAGAACAAGGATTAGAGGTTACGAAAAGATCAAAAACTATATCTTGAGAATTATAGGAAAAGATATTGGTGGTGAACTTCGAAATCACCAAGAATGACGATTTCAACATCATAGGCATAACAAGAGCCTTGGCTGAAAACTGAGGATAGAGAGAGAGAGAGAGTAAGAGTCAAGAGAGTAGAGTTTTCTGTCAGGACAAACAAACACCTGAGTTTCGGTTACGAATAAGAGATGAGGAGGAGAGGTGATGTTCAACATGGTGGAAATTGGGCTTAAAGAACAGGCAGGCAATTCCGGGCCGTCAACTCCCAAGTGGTGATAAAGGGAGGGGTGGATGAGGGACTGTGTTTGGAAGTCTCTCCTGTAGGCCTCTCCGAGGCCGATGTTGGCACTGTCATATTGGCAACCTTAGTATAAGTAGGAGACACTGTAGTCATGGAAGGTACAGAGAGTGTCGTACCAGGATCCAACACCCCTGACAATTCAGCATTGGATGTTTGGATCGCTAGGGTTGCGTTATGGTCTGAGATCATCGAGGGTGCTGTTACATGGACCCGCACCTCAAATGACTCAGAAAGTGACACCACTGTGACACTCTCCCCTATATGTTAAGACTGCTTTTCCTCTGTCATAGTTTTGATATTCTTTATTATGTTGTTTAAAAAGACTTTCCTTTAGGGAAGAGGAAGAAAAAGGAAATAATACGGAAATTATGAATATATATTCACGTAACCGGGAAGAACTTGTATAGAATTGAAAGAATTGAAAACCTAAACAACAACAGTCAACCAGAAAACTATGACAATTATGCAAATGACCAAAATTGAGAATGGAGACAATTAAAATAAACACAATCGGATAGTAATGATAGTAGTCAAAGAAAAGGTAGCGTATTAGAGCCAAGGGTAGTTTTGGACAACTACGCTCTGCTACCAATTTAGTGTTATTTTTGATTTGGATATTTGAGTGAATGAAATTTGCAGTTGCCCAAAACTAAGTAAAGGAAATTAAAGAAATATGTAAAATAGAATGGGGAATAGGTGGATGAGTTTCCAGAGCCGCGTAATACAATATTCGAAAAACTTCCCTCGCTCGCTGAATTGATAACTTCCCTTCTTCAATCTGGAACAAGCTATTAATGATGGACAAGCTCTGATGCACAAGGGTCTTTCCGGTTGTCAAGGACAGGATACAGGAGGGATGATCGCACATGAAAAGAATAATATAAGTCATTAGAACATGCGGATGGAAGTAAATGAGGGTTTAAGCATAAAATAATTCAAAATAGCGACAAGCCAGTAAGCAAAAACTTTCAATTCCGTTTTAAAAATATCGACTCATGGAGTCGGGAGTCGGTTGTTTTTAATATCGACTCTGGGAGTCGGAGTCGGGAGTCGATTTATTTTTTTCGACTCCCCATCCCAGTTATATTCAATTTCGTTGATAATCGTTAAAAAAAAAAATCAAATTATCGAAAGATAATTTTTATTATCAATATGTAAATAATCTGAAAAAAATCGAAAAAATACATCGATAGTATCACTAAAAAAAAAAAAATAGTGTACTCTTTTTTCGGAGCTTTATTTTTTAATTTTTTATTGAACATATACATTTAAAATAAGCGCTAATCGCTAAAAAAAACTAAAGAATTTTTAGACCTTTTGTAGACCACATCCCTCAAAATAATTTAGGCTATGTAAAGTTGGTAAACCTGTGAAATAAATGCATTTTAAGATTCTGAATTTGCAATAATATTAACGAAATGTAAAAAGAAATATTTTTTTGTTTTTTTTGTGCTTCACTGAAGGCATATGAAAATAAATAAGCTTATATATAATATATATTATATATATATAATATATATTATATAATTATATATATATATATATAAATATATTATATATATATATATATATATATTATTATATATATATATATATAGATGGTCTAGATTTTTTTTAATGCTCACAGTATGTAACTAGGGACCGGAGCCTCTACAGTAAAACAAATTATATATTTTGGAAATCATGCGAAAAAAAAATAAATACTACTAAGGAATGTTGGGATTTAATTTTTTTTTTTTTTTTTTTTTCCATTTAGGGGCTCGAGCCGCCGGGGGGACAGAGGGGGGACGTTTCATACCCAGAGGGAATGGTCGGAGGAACCCCCGAGACACCCAAAGACCAAAGAGCGGGGGTCCGGAGACCATCCCCGGGAGGTGGGGATTAGTCCCCCCCGTCCTCCACCGGGAGGCCGAGAGGACCCGACTCCTGCTCTTTGCGGTTTACCCTAGGTTATTCTTTAGTTTAAAAAAAAAGAATAATTTACTTCCAAAAACCACTTGGTATTACTAACTAAAGGAATACCATAGGGTAAACCGCAAAGATGCGAAGAGGTGGGGTCTCTCGGCCTCCCGTGGACGACGGGGGGGACTAATCCCCCCTCCGGGGCTAGCGTCTCCGGAACCCCCGCTCTTGGGTCTTTGGGTGGCGGGGGTTCCTCCGACCATCCCCTCCGTGGTATGAAACGTCCCCCCCTCTGTCTCCCCCGTCAGCTACGAGCCCCCTAAAGGGGGGAAATAATTTAAAAATATTTTTCGATGAATAAGCAAAAAAAAAAAAAAAAAAAAAGTTTAAATTCCCATCCTAAAATTTTCGCTGATTCCAAATAATATAATTTTGTTTTACTGTAGGAGCTGCCCGGTCCCTAGTTACTTACTGTGAGCATTAAAAAAATCTGACCATCTATATATAATATATATTATATATATATATATTATATATAATATATATATATAATATATATATATATATATATATTATATATATATTATATATATATAATATATATATATATATATATATATAATATACAACTTACAACATGGACACAAATAATAAATATTTAAGTCGAAATAAACTAAAAATTAAATAAAATGGAATTTAAAAATAAATCAATTGAAGCTCTAAAAAATAAAAAAGGTAAGTTCTTTTTATAGCAAATCAAATTTTGTTAATTTTTCTTTACCTTAAATAAAAAATCATTACCAACCATTCAAATTTAAATTATTTTGAGGGATGTGGTTTAAAACAGGTGAATTTTTTGACACCATTTTTTGTAAATTAAAAGTTTATAGTTTAATACAATAGTTGCCTAATGCTTTTCTCACATTAGCAACATAATTACCGGATTCTTAATCTTTATTATATCCTCTAGACCTCTACACTTTCACTGTCTGAAATATTACTTTTACACAGGTATGACTCCCGGCATGATTTTAGAAAAAGTAGATCATGTCAGACAAACTTTTAGAATTTTTGAAATACATTACTGACTGCATTGACCAAGGAGATCCAGCTGATATTATATATTTAGACTTAGTAAAGCCTTTGACAAGGTTCCCCACATAAGGCAGATGCAAAAGTTATTGCAATGTGACATTAAATACACATAATCGATGTTAATTTTGCAAAAGACCATGATTTTCGGTTTTGCTGGGGAAGGAAAAGAAAAACGTTATATTTAAAAAATATTGATATATTGACACACAGTATAAAAATTTCTACTATGATTGACATATCGATATTTTAATAAATTAAAGCCGTTTTCGTTTTTGCATTTATGCTAAAAAAAAATGCTCAAGTTTGCGTTCGTTTTCATCAACCTTAGCGCAAAATCGTAAAAAAATGCTCACCAAACGTAAAAAATGTCATTAATTCTGTGTAATATAGAATAAAATTCTGCATAAAATAGCAACCTTACAGAATTAAAGAAATTCCTTACGTTTGATGATCATTTTTTACGATTTGGCGCTAAGGTTGACGAAAACGAACATTTTTTTAGGACAAAGGCAAAAACGAAAACGGCTTAAGCCATTTTTGTTTTTGCAAACTTAGCGCAGAATCGTAAAGAAATGCGTTTGGTGAGCATTTTTTAAAGATTTTCGTTAAGTTTGACAAAAACGAATGAAAACTTAAACATTTTTTTAGCAAATGCAAAAACGAAAACGGCTTAAGAAAAAAATATCGATATATCAGCACAATATATCGATATATTCCAAAATATTGATATCTTGATATATCGATATTTTTTGTTCATCCCAGCACTGAACCCTGTAGGACACAACTCTTTATTATTTCCCATGATGGCTTATTGCCTATGGTAGTATACACTGTCTTCTTTCCACAACCACTTTAATCCAACCATGTACTACTCCACCTATACGACATTGCAATAAGTTTTGCATCAGCCTTATGTGGGGAACCTTGTCAAAGGCTTTGCTGAAGTCTAAATATATAATATCAGCTGGATCTCCGGGGTCAATGCAGTCAGTAGTGTATTTCAAAAATTCTAAAAGCTTGTCTGACATGATCTAGCCTATCCTTTCTAAAATCATGCTGGGAGTCATACATTTAGTGGACCTGTGTAAAAATAATATTTCAGACAGTGAAAGTGTAGAGGATACGATAAAGATTCCAAATCCAATTATCAAGAACCTAATAAGAATGCTGGTGAAAACGTTCCATTTGGAAATGAGGTCAGAAAATTTACTGCTCCAAAAGTAAATACAAAGGCATTAACCTATTATAATTTGATTAATTTGTTTTCTCATGGAATAATAAAGGAGCCACCTCTAATATCTAATTTAAGTAATAAGAAGCTAGAGGAATTAAGAATCACTACCCTTGTAGCATATAAATCGTGTCACAATCAAGATGTTGGGAGGCGTGTAAAAGTTGTAAAAGACGCAGCAGCTTGTGTAAAAGTTGTAAAAGACGCAGCAGCTTGTGTTGTTAGATTTCATTTGAGAGAAGGTCTTATAAGACGAATTAGAATCTAGAAAGCTTCTGAAAGTGTGGGATACAAAGAAACATTACCATGAAGAGTGTAATTAATCTACATATTTGATTGACTTTACATCATATTTAAGTAAAAATAAAAAGTTTATAGGGCAATTACAATTTTTTCCTGTAAATCTTTAATATTTATTACTTTTAATTTTAATGAAACTGTTGATACTTGATAAGTATTTAACATAATATAGTACAAGTATTTAAAAAAAATTTAATATATTTTTTGACAAAACTTTTTAAATCACCTTCCTATCATTTATAAAAGTGTAAAAATAAAGTTTTACATAAAACTATAAAAATTTTGAAATTTTTTAAAAAATGTCAAAGTCCAGTAGCAAGCTCAATTTTTGTTGCAAGTTCCCCATAATAAGGTTAAATGGTATTTTCTGAAGAAACAGTAACTTTTTTAAACCCCCTGTTTTTTTTTTGTTTTTTTACTCCACCACACTCATCAAAGTAAAGAAGAAATTAGGAAATGAAATTTAATTTGGCTTATTAGCCATTAGGTAATAATATAAAGGATTTTTTTTTATCCTTTTTAAATGAATAAATGTTTTCGTATTTTTAATTTCATTTACTTGTTCTAGTTTCATTTGTTAATTATCTTTTAGTACGTTTTAGAAATGGATATTGACAATTACAAATGCAAAATCTTCAAGGCATTGGTAAATATGGTAATAGTAGTGCAGAGGGGTGTCACCCTGATTTTTATAAAAATCACAGGATATACTCTAAAGAAATAATAATGAAGAATGATGAAAACGAAAATCGTCGCTCTCTTTAGGAAAAAGTTTACAGCCTCTCAAAGTTGTTAAAAAAATCACAGGATATATATACTCTAAAAAAATAATAATAAGCTTAAAAAATGAAAATGATTTAAGTCTTTAGGAAAAAATGTTAAAGCCTCTCAAAGATTAAAATTTTCTCATAGGCTTATAAAAAAAAAATTAGTGGGCCTCATGCATGTTTTAGGGCCATCCTAGTTCAGGTTATGATAAGATTTGTTGATTCTACATAGATTTTCTCTGTGTATACCTACAAACATATCATACCCTGAACTAGAGGGCCTGAAATGAGACCTAACCTTGATGGATCAAAAATGAAAAGTCTATGGGGTTTTAACAACTTTGAGAGGCTGTAACCTTTTTTCCTAAAAGAGCGAATGGTAATTTTATTTGTTTCTTTATTCTTCATTATTATTTTTTTTTTATAGTATATCCTATAATTTTCATAAAAATTGAGGGTGATTCCCCTCTTCACTACTAATACTGTAAATATTAACTTATAAACTATGTAGTAAAGTATATATATATATATATATATAAAGACATAAAGAAAGACATAAAGAATTATAGAGACAGTAAAAAGGCCACATGGGCCTATCGAGACTGCTCCCAGTCAACCCACTACCCAAAAATATGCTCATGCAAATCCACAAGCACCCTAGGGCTTGTCAATTGTTGTAACTACAAATCCACCAATTTGGCTTAGTCAAAACTAATGATATATATATATATGATACCCAAACCATCCACATGCATTAATACTAAAGTTATGGTCACACATGCATCTAACCTATAACTATATCAAACTAAAAACCCGCCAAATTTGGCTTCGTCAATATATTATAGTGATTCCCAACCCATCCATAAACGAATCTAACCCTTTCTTAAATGTAGCAATCGGAGTCACACTCAAACAACCTCCTCTGGCAAACTATTCCAAAATTTAACAAACCTATTACTTGAATGAATGCTTCTTATATCAAGATGGCATGCTTTCTTCTTAATTATTTCTTATTATGCCCCCTGGTCCCCTGTCCATGTTCTACTATGCAAAATTTATTAATCTCTGTATTATCAATAGATGTAAATATATTTTGTAGACTTTGTATCATGTCCCCTCTGAGAAATCGCCTTTCTACAGAAAACATTCCTAACTCCTTTAGCCTCCATTCAGCTTCTCCTCATAGCTCTTACCCTCAAACCAGAAATCATCTTCTTGCTCTACGTTGCACTCTCTCTAGCAATATCTAAGTCTTTCTTTAAATAAGGGGCCCAAACTTGTGCACAATTACTTCTATTACTGGCCTAACATAGCTATTATACAGTTTACTTATACTTCCTTGCTTCTTATAAACAACATTGCGATTTATTAAGCCCACATCTTATTAGCTTTATTCTAGCTTCCAAAACACTGATTAAGCTACTTTCAAATTACTGCTTATAATCACACCTAAATCTTTTTCTTGGTCCCCACAGACTCAAGCCAATCCCCATTGATATCGTAGTTAAAACTTTTATTTGAGTAACCTTAGTGAAGAACCTTACACTTTTTAGCTATTAAAATTCATTTGCCACTTATCTGCCCACCAAGAAGTTTATTCAAGATCATTTTGAATCTTTATGCATCCTTCCACTATCCTAACTGAGGTGGCAACTTTAGTATCATCTGCAAACTTAGAAACTTGCATTTAAGTCCCTGTCTAAATCATTTATATATATTGAGAACAATAGTGGCCCCAGCACTGAACCCTGTGGACACCACTCTTCACTATTCCCATGATGATTTATTCCCAATTTTAGTTGTACACACTGTTTTCTATTTCGCAACCACTCTTTTAATCCAACCATGTACCACTCGCACCTATACCACATTGCAATAACTTTTTCATCAGCCTTTGTGGGGAACCTTATCAAAAGCTTTACTAAAGTCTAAATATACAATATCAACTAGAGATCTCCTCGGTCATGCAGTCAAGTAATGTATTCCATAAATTCTAAAATGTTTGTCTTGACATGACCTACCCTTTCTGAAACCGGGCTGGAATCGTACAATACCTTGTTATCTTCTAAAATATTTCTCTATGACCTTTCAGTACTTTTCCAGAACCTTTACAACCGAGATGTTAAGCTAACTGGCCTATAATTTCCCAAATCTTCCTTACTACCTTTTTTATAATAGGCACGACACATGCCGCCTCCAGCCATCCGGACCTCACTAAATGTCACAGATCGCCCAAACAATACAAATTCAGTGCCTTTGGCAATGCTGGATACTACCCTTTCAGAATCTACCATATATCCATCAGGCCCTGCAGCTTTACCTGGATCAATATTGTCTAATAAACGTTTTATATCTTTTACGTCAAATTCAAATTCTGTAAGTTCTATTTGTTACATGCATACAAGAACTATTAGTCTTCCAAACTATTATCTAATCTTTCCTCAGTAAACACTGAAGGCAAAATAAGCATTGAAATGTTGACCAACTTCCTTATCCGAACCCACCAAACCTTATCAATTTTAACTGGACCAACCTTCCCATCCCACTTCCAAATTTACAGCAAAAAACTTCTTTCAGGTCTTTATTACTTTCCTTGCTAAATTAATTTCTGCCTCTCTCTTTGCCTTCCTTATTGACTGGTTTAGTTCGTTTCTATTTTCTATAATTTTCTAAATCATCTTCCCTATATAACCTGAATATTTTAAAACATCTACGCTTTCATTAATTTTCTCTCTTATCTCCTCTATTCCACCAAACAGGTTTTCCTTTACCACCCCAATGGGTTTATCTTTAAAACATACTGACTGAATATTCATTAAAATTTGCTTAAAATGTTCCCACATTATAAAACAGTTTTGGTCTTTAAACTCTTTATCCCAGTCAGTTATACTAAGCATGTCTCGTAATTTGGTAAAAATCACCATTTCGGAAATCTAAGATCCTTTCCTTATTAACTTGCAATTTGGCCCAGATATCACATTTCATATTAAATCTAATTATATCTTATGATCACTAAGTCCTAAATTCTCCTTCAACTCGAACCTCACCCACCATACTTTCATCGTTATTTAATATTAAGCTAATAGGGCATCGTGTCTTGTGGGTTCATGCGACCATCTGCACAAAAGTTATCTAGTATTACAATTTATAAATTACTGAACTACTTGATGCGTCCGTATTAGACAAGGAATCCCATTTAATGCCCAGAAAAATTAAATCCACCATTATGACTTACCATTTTCTTTACTTGGCATGCTAGTCTCAAATTTCTTTTACAATTTCTGAGTCTAATTCTTGACTCTGGCCCAGGAGTCTATAAAATGCCCTATTCTATATGATTTATTAAACATAAGGATATCTACCCATACCGATTCAATATTATGATTAGTTTTAAAGTATTCATTAATACAGATTGAATATTGCTTTAATATAAAGCGCCAACACCACCACCTTCTTTCCTCTACGCTGGTATTAATAAAGTGAATTTTTTTTCCCTTTTATTTTTTTTTTTTTTTCATATTCCCAACCTAACCGGGGAAAGTTTTTTTTTTCCTTTTCCCATTATTCAATTCTTCATAACCCATGCCTCAGTTATGCAAATAATGTTAAGATTCTCATTTTATGGTATAACTATTCAGCTCATCTTTTTTATTTTCTAAGGCTATGAGCATTTGTGTAAAGCATTTGATATTCGAAATGCTGTTATTTTTTGCTATCATCCTTATTTGAGCCTGTAACACTAGTTTTATTATATCACCACTATTTACCGTTACCAGTGCTATTTATTTGTATCCAGATTTTAGCCCATCCCCCCAACTTTACCTAGTTTTTTGCTAAACCAGTCTCCAAACTGGTACTGAAAAGCCAACACCTTTACGACTCAGTGAACTCCATCTGCTGCCAAAAGATCTTTATCCAGAAATTCTCTCCACAAAATCAAAAGCCTAATATTCTGAAAAACATAAATTCCTAATCCTTCATTTACACCTAAAGCCCTACTCCCCCATCCCTGACCTGCACCAAACCTAGGTAAAATCCCAGAAATCATGCCCCTTCTTCCGCTAGCTTTCATCTTCTGAATCAATCTTCCTATAATCTGCTATTAATTTCTTCTGACCTTCTATGTCCTAAATCATTTTTACCCACATGCACAATCACATCTGAAACAACATTTGTAGAATCAATCTCTCTATCTATCCTATCAACGATATCACTCACTCTGCCTGGATAACATACTCTCAATCGTTTCTTTTTATCTTACTTTGAAAAGTCCTATCTAGTATCGTACCATAGAGGTCTCCAATTAAGCCAATGTTATCAGTCTCCACTTAGAAAAATCAACATTACCATTGGCACTCTCTGATCCCTCCCCATCTGGAAGACAGTCGACCTTGTTACTGCAGGCACAGGCTGATTGACTTTCGAGATCCTCATTTTTCTTTAAACTATTTCTAAATCCTACAACTTTATATTCATCTGCAGAAACCTATTTTCAAACTACTTTATCCTTTTCCCCCTCTCTTCCTGCCTAGGTGAATCACTGTTTCCTATCTACCCCTATTATCCCGCTCCCTCTCGCCTCAACTCCCTACTAACCTTTTCTTGACACTCCCTCCTTTTCCAACTCAAATACAGCTTCTTTCAATTCATTCATATCTTCACTCAGTCTTGCAATCTCCTTCCTTAGCAACACATTCTCTGCATTTACAACACAAGCAGGGCAGTTATTCACATATTCACCTCTCACAGTCCCACATTTATCACACAGAGCATACATACAATATTAATATTATTTTTTTTAACCACCTTTCCCCAACATTTTACCAATCTACAGTTTAAATAAACGTACAGAGCCTAAAAAGAAATAAAAAATAATCCTTAAAACAAAGTTAAATTTTAACAAACAGGTACAAGAAAAGCTACATCCATAAAAAATGATATTAAACTAAATCTTTAAAAAAAAATTAAAAATTTGAACAAGCTTTTATCTAGCTTAGCCTAGGCCAGGGAATATATAATTTTTTTTTTTTTTTTTTTTTTTTTTTTTTTTTTTTTTTTTTTTTTTGTAGGCCTAAACAGTACTCTAACTTGTACAGATTATTTCACCTGCTACTTTTATACTAAATATGTAATTAGGCGTAGAAAAATTACTATCTTAAAACAAAGTTGAATATAGTATAGCCTAGCGCCCTAGGCCAAGTTCTATATAAAAAATATAAAATAGACCTAACTTAGGCTATGGTGCTCTGGTAAACTTAATTTAGTTTAAATTATCACAAAATTAATATAACAATTGTTAAAGACTGTAGTTAAATGCAGAAAAACTATTTAATAATTCAAATAAACCTGCAAACACACAGTATACAGGAAATCTCTTACTACTCTAGCCTATTGTTAACCTATGAAACACTGACTGAGTCCAATACTCAACTAAATTAAATTAATAACAGAATTAATCACATTTTTTATATATATATATATATATATATATATATATATATATATATATATAAATATATATATATATATATATATATATATATATATATATATATATATATATATATATATATATATATATATATATATATATTATATATTTTTTTTTTTTTTTTTTTTATTATTTTTTTTCACAAAATTCTAATATTTCTTTATATAACACATGGGTTTTATTGGGTAATTTAGGTGTGCTTTTCTGGTTTTATTCAGAGCATTTTTTTTTTATTGCCAGCCCTGCTGTAGTACTTTTAAAATAACTTTACAAATATTAATAGTTAAAACTACTATTATCAATTCAGAAATATTAGTCAGAACAATGTTTTAGTATTTTAATGTTGAAAAAGGCTGTTTCATAATAGTTAATGTAGCAAAAAAAATAAATAGATGAAAATGTCATAAGTTG
This sequence comes from Trachelipus rathkii, assembly GCA_015478945.1. Classification (NCBI taxonomy): domain Eukaryota; kingdom Metazoa; phylum Arthropoda; class Malacostraca; order Isopoda; family Trachelipodidae; genus Trachelipus; species Trachelipus rathkii. The sequence goes on along the minus strand of JABUQX010071531.1, from coordinate 563 downwards.
TAAAGAACTTAAGTTTAAAGGGTGATTACTTGACATAGAGTCTCATCATTTATTTGCAATGATGTAATTTTGAGTGTTAATGCAATACTTGTATAAATGAGGTTAGCGTAAAGAAGTAACTTATTTAAAGAATTTTCTCATCAAAACATTTTTTATTTTAATTCTACATTATTGTAATTACAATTTTCCAGATTTTACCTTAATTCTTTATTGAAATATATTTCCATTAAAACATGTCAAATATTAAAATGAATATCAAATCTGAAAATGAAATAAAAGTGGAAGAATTAGACTTGGAATATGACTCTTATCAGCAAGGTTCTCAGGTGAGGTATTATATATATATATATATTATATACTATTTTATAGTATATATATATATATATATATATATATATATTATATATATATATATATATATATTATATATATATATATATATATTATATAATATATATATATATATATATATAGCGTCGGCGGGGTGACGGCCCGCCTCTTTAGGAGGGTGATTCGGGTCCACTCTAAATAAATAAAAAATAATAAAAAAAAAAAAAAAATTT
>JABUQX010071530.1:40000-48566 GCA_015478945.1 Trachelipus rathkii | reverse complement strand
GAGATTGCTGTTTTAACATCACGCTTCTAACTTTCCATGCACTAAAATATTTACTTCTGTCCGAAACCCAGCTAGCCTGGGATTCCTTCTCTAATAGCTTAAACATTTCTAACTACAACGTATTTTACAATTTCCGGCTGAATGGTAGAGTCTTGTGGGCCTTATAATATAAATACTCGGCTGTAACAGCGTTCTCCAAAATGCTTGAATTCGCCCTAAATTTCGATATTCTTGGCTTAAAACTGGTTTTCCTTATTTTACTTACCATTGTATCTTGTGTTTTTGTTACTGCTCTCCTAATGGAACAAATTTTACGGTTCTTTTAAATATCTTACCACTTCTCACGAGACTTTTACTTCTTCTCATCCAACTGCTGAGGTCCTCTACTTAGGTGACTTCAACTTACACGCATACTGAGTGGTTGGACTGCGTCTTGCAAATATTGGATGACAGGGTGGGGAAAGGAGGCCAAAACATTCAGTATACTCAACGATCTGGAATAGTTGATTAAGGAAACTACACACATACCAGATTGTCCTAACCAGTTCTTGAACACTCTTGACTAATTTTTTTTTTACCACTTCTTCTCGTTACAAATACACCATTTTCCCTCCTATAGGTAACTCTGGCCACAATCTTGTAGCTCTTAGGTACAACACTTTATCTAAATCAGCTTCTTCCTGCTCTAAACGAACTTTCTGGCACTTCAATCGGGCTAATTGGGGTGCATTGCGTTGCTTCTTCGCAAACTACCGTTGGAATGAATCATGTTTTGTTCCGATGGACGCCTCTGTATCGGCTGAAAAGGTAGGGACCGTGATCACCAAAGGGATGAGCAGGTTCATTCTATCTTCAGCTAAATCATTCTCTCCCTAAATCTATGGTATGATAGCACTTGTTCTAGTGCCATCCAGGAGCATGACAATGCCTATCGGGCGTGGAGAAACTCTCGTTCTCCTATCGTTCTAACTAATTTTCATTCTGCCCGGAATCATTGTAGGTATATTATTCGACGAGTCAAGCGTGCTTACACTAAAAGGAAGTGCGCTGTCCTTCTTGGTTCTCCTACGGATAAATATTTCTGATTTCTTGCCAAAAACATCTCTAACAACTTCTGTAAATCTGCCATTCCCCCTCCTATCCGTTCTAACGGCTCTGTTGTAACACTCCTTCTGAGAAAGACTAATCTCTTTGGTATCCTTTTCTTTATTATCTAATTCCAGCCTGGAAGATTCCGGCTCCCCTATTCCTACTCCTTCCCCTCTCAAGTGTCACATATCTCTACCTGTCATTACCCACGATCGGGTGCATGGGATTCTGAGTTCAATGACCGTCAGGAAGGCCAGCGGCCCGGATTCCATACCTCCCCGTGTTTTGAGGGAGTGTGCTTCTGAGACGTCCTAAAGACATCCAAGAATCATCTCTCTGTCCTCTTTCAACTTATTCTCTATGCCTTAATACTAATACTTTTCCTCAGTGCCTCAGCCGATCCCGAAAAAGGGTAGCCGTTCTGATCCCTCTAACTATCATCCTATAGCTCTGACTTGTATTCTGGCTAAGCTCTTTGAAACCTCTCCTTAACTCTCATTTCCTGTATCATCTGGAATCTCATTACCCTCTTTCAGATCATCAGTATTGCTTTCGACGCTCGAGGTCAACTGGTGACATACTTTCCTATCTCACTGATCAATGGTCTTCTGCTCTTAGGGACTACGGGGAGTCTTGTGTGGTGGCACTTGACATATCTAAGGCTTTCTTTCGACCGGGTATGGCACGCGTCATTTCTCTCTAAGCTACCTTCCTTTGGATTTCGCTCGCTTCTCTTTGCATCTCATGTCTAGTTTTATTTCAGGTCGTTCCATTTTGGCTCTTGTTGATACAGAAACTTCTTCCTGGTGTTCCTCAAGGTTCCGTTCTATCTCCAACTTTATTCCTTATTTTCATCAACGATCTCCTTAGCTTTTGCACTCTAACTTTGGCTCACTCTTAATGCAGATGACTCAACTCTTCATTCTTTCACTCATTTCAAATATGACATCTCTTTTGCAACTAGAATTGCCTCTCGTCTACAGCTTCCAAATTCAATTCTTGACTAACAGGTCGGGATTTCTCAGTGGGGATGACAGAGCAATGCATTTAGTGTGAAAGTTCTACTGCCTTTTAAAAACTTACTTCTTTCAGCATCTCTCTTCTGTTTCAAATTACTTCCAAAGCAACTTTTTGCCTATCCCCGTTCGACGGCTCTAACGTCCTCACACTGTTAACACGGCATAAACATTCTTGGACTGAAAATAAATAGCGCATTGTCTTGAAGACCCCATATCACTTCGGTTGCTAAGGCAGCCTCAAAGAAGCTTGGAATTCTGTTCAGGTTGCGTGAATATTTTTCTTCTAATTAGTTACTTTAGTTATATAAGAGTCTTATCCGCCATGTATAGAGTACCGTTCTCGCATTTGGGGTGGTTCCCTTGAAACCCTTCTTTTGAATAGGGTTGAGGCTAAGACTAAGAGATTTATAAACTGTCCCCTACTTTCTGACTTCTTTTACCCTCTTTCTCTGCGACGTGACATTGGTGCAAAATAATAGGTATTACAACGGCAGGTGCTCAGGGAAATTGGACCTTGAATTGCCGTCCAGCGGGCACTGCAGTGCCCCCGTAACACAGGTGCCTTGCTCTCACATGAATATTGTGTGAATATTGGAGACTCAAGGCTCGTTCGTTGTGGTGCCTCCTTCTTTCCACCCACGATCTGTTTTTGGTGGAACTCATTGCCTTTATCTGTTTTACCTGCTGTATTCCATCTTCCTCTCTTTAAAGCCCACGTCTGCGCCCACCTTAAGGAATTGCGTTAGGCAAGGGTTTGGGTGGGTTTTACTTTCCGTTTCTTTTGTTTTGTTTTGTTTTTTTGCTTTTGTTTTTGTGTTTTTTGCAACCTCCTGCCGTGTGTGGTGGCACTTTGTAAAAAATATGTAGATAGTAAGATGATGGTGGTAGATGAGAAGAATCCACAGTGTGAAAAAATGAGTATCTGAGTTTAAATATTTAGGCTATTTATAACTTATGATCCAGAGTGTAGTAGGAAAGTTGCTAATAGTAGAAAGGTAGCTGGTGCAAATAAATTTTCGATGAATGCAAGGGAACTAAGTCTTGAGCTCGATTCTGTATGAAGGTATGTTGTCATCGGTGTTAAAGTATAGTAGTGAAGCTATGGTATGGAACAATAGGTATTATAGATCAGTCAGTTCAGAGGAATAATCTCAAGGGCTTGTTAGTTGTGAGAAGTAGTGATAAAATAAGAAATGAGTTTATTAGGGACCTGTGTGATCGGAAGAAAGGAGTGATTAAGAGAGTAAATGAGAGTGTATTAAGATGGTTTATATGGAAAAGATGGATGATAGTCGGTTTGTTAAGCTGGTGTATAGAGGTGAGTGTGTTGGGAATCGACCAGCTGGGAAACCAAGAAATAGAGGATTTAGTCAGTATAGAGTGTCTGAAGAAAAGGAATGTAAATTTGGCACAAGCTAGAAGATTAGTATATAATTTGAGTAAATGGCGTTGTTTTGTGAGAGAGCACGGTTGTAGGATTGACCCAGGATATAAAACATGATATTGACGAGATACCACAGTGGGTTACTGTTACGGTGTTGTGAAGCTTCAGGACGAATTCTAGTTTTTTAAAGGTATGAAGAGAGTTTGTGAGGGGCTTTTTGATCATGTTCTTCTACTTATCTATTTTGTTTCCGGTAATGTCTTCGTACCCTACCCCTAGGTTTGGGCAACCAAGGGGCAGCTTATGATGACGATAATGATTAATTATGATTATTATTATTATTATTGTTATTATTATTATTATTATTATTATGTATATTATTTATTATTATGTATTATTATTATTATTATTATTATTATTATTATTATTATTATTATTATTATTGTTATTATTATTGATATATTTTTGCTTAGTTATTTATTAACACCATGTTATTATCAACATTATTTTTATCATAATCATTATCACTGTAATAATAATAATAATAATAATAATAATAATAATAATAATAATAATAATAATAATAATAATAATAATAATAATAATAATAATAATAATAATAATAATAATAATAGAAAGCGTGAATCCTAATTTGTTTTAATGTAAATTTTGCATGATCTCTCCATGTTTGTAAATACCTTCCTAACACTTTCATCAATCTTTTTCAGGAATACCATAGGGTAAACCGCAAAGATGGAGGAGTCGGGTCTCTCGACCTCCCGGTGGACGACGGGGGGAGCTATCCCCCGGCCTCCGGGGATAGTCTTCCGGAACCCCCGCTCTGTTGGTTTGGTGTGCGGGGGTTCTCCGACATCCCCTCCGGGGTATGAAAACGTCCCCCCTCTGTCTCCGCCCGTCGGAGCAAATATATATATAATAGTAGTATATATATATATATATATATATATATATATATATATATCAATGATATAAGGTATGATTATATATATATATATACATATATATAGTATATATATATATATATAAGTATATATATATATAATATATTATTATATATAATATAATATAGTATATATAATATATATACACAAGGAGGGCTAAAGTAGTGCTTAAACAGCATTAAATATTACATATAATATTAGTGATGCAGGTAACATCGCGCATCCGCGAGCATCCGCACCATTATTAAAGATCCGCAATCGCGAACCGCATCCGCGCTTTGCCCTGCGGATTGTTGCACGGGATGTTTTTATTGTCGGATTGATAAAGAATTAGGTAGTAACAAAATGACTTAAGATGAAATCTGAGAAAGAAAATAAAAACTGTAAATATAAGCTGAAAGGCAATTCAAAAACGGCTTGATATTGCCATATCTTATGTTATCAAAGACATTCCAAATCGCTGAAATAGTACACTTCATATGATGGAAGAAGTATTGCTCAAAGAATTTCTTGCTTCGTACGCCAGTTGTTACCAACATAATGAGAATTTATTAATTTGGAAAATGACCTATATTATACTGCATTAAGCTATTGAAAACCATTTGAAGAAACTACCAAGAAAAAAAAATCAGCAGCCTGTACATCTTCTGTCTCTTATGTAATACCAATTAATCTCAAAGCTATGGAAGCATTTTGAACAATCTTCAGATGAAAATGATGACCGTTTAAAAAGAATGAAGATGTTAATTAATAATGGTAGAAAAACGCTTTGGTTTCTGTGGAAATTAATGGACCTGCATACTATTGCAACTTACATTAGATTCGCGTTATAAGAGCAAGTTTTTTTGTAACGATATTAGAACAAGTTAAATCGTTACTGTTGGGTTGCAGTTGAAAAACTTCATGGCCGAACATTGTCTATTATTCACCACCGCATTAAAGCGAAAGAAAACAAAATCTAAGCAGAACCACACCTCTAAAGCAGTAAATCAATAACAGATTCACTGGAAGAATTTCTACAGTCCAGTAGTGAGTAAGTGATGAAGAAACCACACGCATTACCAAAACAGATGTAGTGTGGCAAATGTTGAAACTGATCACCAAGAAAACGATTAGCCTTCAAATGATGATCGCAATCAGTTGGCGGACCAGTTAAGCAAAGATGTTTTACCGGCACGCTTGGTTAAACTTGCAAGGAAAATTTCAATCCCGAACAGTCTATTAATTAAGCCAATCCATTAAAAGGAAAAAAATGAATATACAGAACCAACATCTCTAGAAGTAATCAATAACAGATTCACTGAAGAATTTCTAGCAGTCCAGTTAGTGGATGAAAGAAACAGCAGATTCGAAGACGCATTTATCAAAAGATGCAGTGGCAATGATTTTGAAACTATCACCAGAAAACGAACTAGATACATCAAATGACCGACCTATCATTGTGGAGTGTTAATTAAGCAAAATGGAAATGTTTTTTACCCACGCTTAAGAAAACTTGCAAGAAAATACTTGCCTGTCCTACCAACTAGTGTTCCAAGTGAGAGATTGATTTAGGGGCAATGGCTGGGCTATATATGTGATGAAAAGAGTAAGAGAACTGCTCAGAAAAAAAGGGCAGAAAAGGCAGACAAATGATGTCTCTCAAGCACAAATTCCATGATTTGAATTTCAAATACTAGTGCAGAAAAGTATACGTTAATGCATGGTATAAATCTCTTTCATTAAGGTCGGTGGTAGGTTAGGGAAAGAGGTTGATGGGGTCCATTTGAGTTGGGTCCGCGTCCCGCACCCTGGTAACAATTATATTAATAGATTGAGGCTAAAAACTCGATATATATAATATTATATATATATATATATATATATATATATATATATATATATATATAGTATTATATATAGATATATCTATATAGTATATCATATATATATATATATAGTATAGTATTATATATAGTATATATATGTAGTATAGTAGTATATATATAAGGTAAACATCCGCATCCGCGGGTGTTAAAATCAAACATCCGCATCCGCATCCGCGGATCCGAAAAAAATGACATCTGCAGCATCAGCTAATATAGTATTAAGTAAAAGTCTTCCTGTATTGTGGAAGGGGCGTAGCTTTCGATCGCGTGTTGGATCCTCTGTCAGACGTGGTGAATGGAAGACTAAATTAATTTAAAAAACTGTGAAAAGTGGAAAGTTTAAATTTAATAAAAATGGTAAGGAGACGAATAAGTAATTTAGGGCAATGTTTTTGTTAAGATTTTTTTGAAAAAGGTGTGGTGATCATATTTGTTGAAGTGTGGGATCTTAAAGAGTATTCACCTTGATAGTTTGCTATGAGTTGGGGAGATTTTTTATGCAGAGGAATTCAATTAATTTGCGATGTAGGGGGTCAAGTACTTGTATGATAGGGGTCATATCATCGATGTTAATTTTGTGATTGAGTTGTGATCTGTGTAAGGTGAGGGGGCAAAATTTTGTGAGTAATTTATGAGGTCTTGTTTGTGTTGGTATTTTACGTCTAGTGAAATCATTAGTTTTGCCAATGTAACAAGAGGTGGCAGTTAGAGACAGGGGATTTGTAAACACATTGGGAAGAAGTGGAGTTGTGTTGTGGGAGGTTTAAAAATCCGTTTGAGAGAAGATGTGTTAGAAGAAGTAAGTCTTAAAGATTCAGGTAAAGATCTTATGATAGATGTGTGAGGTATATGTGGGATGGGTAGATTAGAGAAGGATTTGGGTGGTAAATCGATGGTTGAGTTGTAAAGTTTATTTTTAGCTTTTTTAAGGGAACGGGTTAAAATGTGTTTTGAGTAGGAAAGTTTGCTGAAGGTAGTGAAGATATAATTTAGTTCAGTTTGTATGAAAGGGGGGAAACAAATACGTAAAGCTCTAAGAAAAAGGGAAGTAAGAATGCCAATTTTTGTGTTGGTTGTGTGTGAGGAATACCAATGAGTATAAGAAGGATTGAAAGTAGGTTTACGGTAGATACGATATAAGAAGGTCGGGCTATTATGCCAAGAGAGAAGGGTGTCCAGGAAAGGTAGTGTTTTGTTGATAGAGAATTCCATAGTGAATTTGATATTAGTGTGTATGGAGCTGATAAAATTGAGGATGAGAGTAGGGTCGGTAGTTAGAGGGATGGAGACAAAAATGTCATCAACATAGCGGAGCCAAGTAGTGTTGGAGAGAAGGGGTGGTTAAGAATAAAGAAGTGTTCAATCAATTCCATAAATACGTTTCTGAGTATAGGGGAGAGAGGAGAGCCCATACTAAGGCCTGTATTTTGTTTATAGGAAAGGTTGTTAAAGTGGAAGAAATTAAGTTCGAGAGTGAGATATATGAGTTTTTCAAGGAAAGAAAAAGGGTAAGCTAGGTTGTAAGTATTTTCAGAGAAATAACGTTCTAGTAAAGAGATAGTGAAAGGTACAGGGACAGAGGTAAATACGTAAATACCAACACAAACAAGACCTCATAAATGACTCACAAAATTCTGCTCTCACTTTACACAGATCACAACTCAATCACAAAATTAACATCGATGACATGACCACTATCATACAATGTACTTGACCCTACATCGCAAATTAATTGAATCCCTGGGAATCTCCCCAACTATAACAAACTACAAGGTGAATACTCTTTAGATCCCACACTCAACAAATTATTGATCACCACACCTTTTTTCAAAAAAATCTTGACAAAACAAACCTAATTACTTATTCTTCTTACCATTTTATTAAATTTAAACTTTCCACTTTTCACAGTTTCTTAAATTAAATTTTTAGTCTTCCATTCACCGCGTCTGACAGAGGATCCAGCACGGATCGAAAGCTTACGCCCTTCACAATACAGAATACTTTTTTTTGTGATATATATAATATTTATTGTGTTTAAGACTACTTCAGGCCTTCTTTTGTTCTGGCACCTACATAACCTAAAGATTAATAGTTTGAATCCTTATATTATATTATTATTACATATACATACATATATTATATATTATTATATTATATTAAGTTATATATATATATATATATATATATATATATATATATATACATATATATATATATATATTATATATTATATATATATTATAT
>JABUQX010071530.1:25000-35000 GCA_015478945.1 Trachelipus rathkii | reverse complement strand
GTTTTTTTTTGCAATTTTTTTTCCATGTTTACATGTGAATAATGTCAAAATTGGAGATGACAGACAAAAACAAATACGATTTTTTAATTCAGCATAACAAAACACATAAGAAACATGTTTCGGATCATAGACAACAGAAAAAAATGTAAAATTTGTTGACCTCTGTTATTATTATTATTATTATTATTATTATTTTTATTATTAGATGTTATTATTATTATTATTATTATTATTATTATTATTATTATTATTATTATTATTATTATTATTATTATTATTATTATTATTATTATTATTATTATTATTATTATTATTATTATTATTATTATTATTATTATTATTATTATCATTATTATTATTATTATTATTATTATTATTATTATTATTATTATTTATTATTACTATTATTATTACACATTTGATCTCTATCGGACATAATTGTAAGTTTAATTCAGGGCATGAGAATATTATATATATTATATAATATATTATATATATATATATATATAAAGGACATAGATATATTATTATTATTATATATATATATTATTATTATAGTATATATAGAGAGATTTATTTATACATTATCTACCTATATTATCAGACTCCCCTATATCACATATTATAATTATTATTGGTTATTATGAAGAGTTATATATATATATATATATATATATATATATATTATATATATATATATATATTACATATATATATATATTATAAAAAGATATATATACATATATATATATATATATAGCCTATATATATATTATTATATATATATATATATATATATATATATATATATTATTACATATATATATATATATATATATTATTATTATTATTACATACATATAGTCTATATATATATATATTATTATTATTATATATATATAATATTATATATTATATTATTATATTATATGTTACATATATATATATATATTTATATATATATATATATATATATATATATATATATATATATATATATATATATATATATATATATATATATATATATATATATATATATATATATATATATATATATATATATATATATATTTATATATATATATATATATATATATATATATATATATATATATATATATATATATATATATATATTATTAAGAGTATATATATATATATATATATGAAGTGCTGACCGTATGATCCCTTTGGGAGTATCAATAAAAGCTGATTGATAACCCACTTTTCATTTAAACAAGTATAAATTTACACAAACAATCCATTGACTATCTCAATTGAGTTAACTGTCCGCATATATATATATATATATATATATATATATATATATTATATATATATATATATATATATTATATATATATTATATTATTATCTATATATATATATATTATATATATTAAATTATATACATATATAAATATTTTCATATATTTTATTATATATATATACATATTATATATATATATATATATATATATATATAATTATAAATATATATTATTTATATTTATATATATACAAATTATTATATATATATATATATATATATATATTTTCATTTATTAATTTATATTTATTTATTATTATTATTAATAATATTATTAATATTATTATTATTATTATTATTATTATTATTATTATTATTATTATTATTATTATTATTATTATTATTATTATTATTATTATTATTATTATTATTATTATTATTATTATTATTATTATTATTATTATCATTATTATTACTTTTATTATTATTATTATTATTATTATTATTATTATTATTATTATTATTATTATTATTATTATTATTATTATTATTATTATTATTATTATTATTATTATTTTGATAATGAGAACTTAAAACTAAATATTTAAAATTAAAAATTAAATTAAAAATAATAAAAATAATTATAAGCAAAATAATAATTATAAGGAAAATTAAAAATATATCTATTAAAAATACACACACACACACACACACACATACATACATACATAATAATAATAATAATAATAATAATAATAATAATAATAATAATAATAATTGTACGTTATGCAATAAGTGTTTTAAATATTTTTTACATATTTTGTGATTATATATATATATATATATATATATATATATATATATATATATATATATATATATATATATATATATATATATATATATATATATATATATATATATATATATATATATATATATATATATATATATATATACTATATATTTATATATGTTGAATAGTTGCTAAAAGTTTTTTTTTCTGACAAATGGAGAGTCAAAGCGTTGTAGACTGTGAAGGAACTAAATTTGTTGGAGCACCCATCATAGAACTGAGAGGATGTGAAAAGCCACCGCCTTGGAACCCGTTTTGAAAGGTATTTGCCATAAGTGGATTGGTGTACCCATTCCCTAAAGTTGATGACAACTGGCAGGACAAGTTATTGTGTGAAAGAGCCGCTGCTGGGTGTGGCTGTTGGGCACTACACGATTGTAGATACATGTAGTAGTTATAGTTGCTGGCGTCTGCCATATGAGTATGTTGTGGATGTCTATTGGTAGCTTGGCCTACTCCTACAAGATCAGTTACTGAGTGGGCTGAAGGCCAAGAAGATCTTACTGCACTACCATATGAACTTCCCGTCATTAGTGCACTATTTTTGGTCGGTAAACTTGATGTTGTGGTAGTTGCCGCTGATGTACTTATGCATGAGTAAGCTGCTGCAGAAGTAGGGTACGCCGCGGAGGAATAGAGTGGGTTGTAGAATGGGTTTTTCAAGTCGTAGTGACTCTGGGGTGCCACCGGATGTATGGGTCCAATTTTGTTGCGAAGTATTCTGTTGAAACAAAAACAAAAAAATGTTAAACCATATTGGGAAAATTTCGATACTCATAATTTTAATTATATTATATATATCTATCAAATCCCCACATTATATAGTGTATATATATATATATATATATATAATATATATAATAATATATATATATATATTTTATATATATATAATATATATATATATTTATATATATATATATATATATATATATAATTTATATAAATATATATATATATAATATAAATATAATATATATAATTATATATTATATTATACTATAATATATATATATATATATATATATATATATATATATATATATATATATATATATATATATATCAGTATTATATATGTTATTTATATATATTTCAAACAGTCTTTATTTTCCTACATATATATATATATATATATATATATATATATATATATATATATATTATATATTATATATATATATATATATATATACATATATATATATATATATATATATATATATATATATATATATATATATATATATATATGATTATATATATATATATATATATATTATATATATGTAATATATATATATATATATATAATTATATATATATATATATATATATATATATATATATATATAGGCAATTTCCTAGATAAGCAGGCAATAAAAAGTACTTGAACGTAAAACGTACTAAAATGTTGCTAGGATGTATAAATTGTTCCAAAATATTTATATAAAAATATAATAGTGAAGCAAAATTATTTTAAAAATATGTTCCTTTTATAAAAGATTATAAAATAAGGAAAAGCCTCACTCTATACATAGCTTATCATTCAATATTTTAAGATTACCAATGTTATTTAATTAATTTCTAGTGACGTAAGAATTATCTGCTGCTGTTAAATGTTTCGATAATAATTTTTTTTAATTATTATTATTTTATTATTATTAATTATTATTATTATATTATTGTTATTCTTATTAATTAAAAATATTATTATAATTATTGTTATTTTATTATTAATTATTATTATTAATTTATTATTATTATTATTATTATTATTATTATTATTTTATTATTATTGATGTAAAACTAAAGAAGTTACCCGCATGAAATATCTCGAACAACTAAGATAGGTACAGGAAAACTGATAACATATATGGAGTCAGCGGGTATGAAATTTTGTATGGAAAATGAAAAAAAAATTTATTTTTTTTTAAATTTTTTTTTTATATCCAAAACTATAAGATAGGTACAAGAAAACTAATAACTTTAGAATCAGCGCATGAAAATATGTTTGAAAAAGATTTTATTTTTTTTTAACTAAAAGAATACCCCAGGGTAAACCGCAAAGAATGCAAAGAGTCCGGGTCCTCTCCGGCCTCCTGGGTGGACGACCGGGGGTTGGACCTATTTCCCCCTCCGGGGAGGGTCTCCGGAACCCCGCTCTTTGGGTATTTGGGTGTCGCGGGGTCCTCCGCCCTCCCCGTACGGGTGATAACGTCCCCCCTCTGTCCCAACCGTCGCTCGAGCCCCTAAAAAAATCAATTTATACCTGATTCCATATCTGTTTTTTTAATTTTTTCTTCTACTATCGTAGTTTCGAGATATAAAAAAAAATATATAAATTTTTTTTTTTTCCATTTTCCATACAAATTTCATACGCTGATTCCATATATTTATCAGTTTTCTTGTACTAATCTTAGTTTTCCGAGATAGTCATGCGGGTCCTTCTTCTAGTTTGGCCATTATTAATAATTATTATTATTATTATTATTATTATTATTATTATTTTATTCTTATTATTATTATATTATTATTATTATTATTATTATTATTAAATTATATTATCTATTATTTTATTATTAAATTTCTGTACTAAATTTTGTAATAAATTCCATATATTTGAAAGAAATTTTCTTTTCTTAAAATCCAGTGAAGCAATACGAAAATCGAATTAAATCAATATTAGAACGCAAAAGCAAATATAGCCTCACGCTATTCTTAGCTTACTCAACATTGTACTCAAAGGTGTTCCAGAAAATTCCTAAAAAGTACCAAAATTATCATTGCCTGCTTATCTAGGAATTGGCCTATATATATAGATATATATATATATATATATATATATATTTATATAATAATAAATAATATTATATATAATATATATATATATATATATATATATATAAATATTATTATATTATATTATATTATATATATATATATATATACTTATATTATAACTTTAATAACATTATAATATATATATATATATATATTATATATATATATATATATATTATATAGGTATAATATTTATATATATATATATGATAATATATAATATATATATCTTACGACTTACAACTTATAACAGCTCCCAAGAAAGGTCAAGGCACTGTCAGCTGGGCCAGCGCTCTTCTCCATCTTCCTCTATCCTCCAGGACTCAATCTCTCTCAGCTCCCGCATCAACGGCATTCCATGTCTTCTCAATGAGTTCTCCATCGAGCTCTTCCATCTCTTCCTATGTCTTCCTCTTGGTTCTGTTCCTCCGATCTCCTAACTCCCATCTCTCTTTCGCTCACCCCTCTCCCTCCTGCCCTCCTTTCCTGGTGTCCCTATTACCACCTCAATCTGGCTGCATCCATATTATTTAATATTGCCTTCACTCATATCAATGCATATCATCCTCCCATATCTCTTCCTCTCTCTTCTCCCCTCATTCGCATCTCCGCCATTCCCATCACATCAATCCTCCTCTCCTTCATCATCTCCAAGATCTCCTCCTCCTTTCCACCATACGTTGCTATATTAAGCTTCGCGCATCTAATTTTAAAAGCGTTGTTCAAGTTTCTGGTCCAAAATCGTTTCCGAGGTCTGTTACCTGAAGGTCTATCGTACTCCGAGGCTGGTCCTTTAGTATTGCAAGCAATTTCATTTCGGACAGTGGCTTGCTAGGCCTATCCTGCCCTAGCCAGAGCTCCATTAGTCGAACCCAGGGTGCACGACGAAGACGTTGAGTTGGACTTGTACCCCGTATATATATATATATATATATATATATATATATATATATTAATATTACATATAATAAATATAAAATATATATACAATATATATTTATTCTTAGATATATTTAAACATAATATATGTTATATATATATATATATATATTAATTATTATATATATTATATATATATATATATATATATAATTATATATATATATATATATATATATATATATATATATTATATATTTATTATATATTATATATATATATATATATATATATATATTATATATATATATATATATATATATATATATATATATATATATATTATATATATATATATATAAGCAATGAGCAGGCAACTAAACAAATAAACGAATAAATACAAAAATTTCTAAAATATATAGTGATTCACAAAACTTATGAAGTCGAAATATAATCATAAAAAAAAAAAGTTTTTAGCTTGAGTGCATACCACGAGTATTACATAAATTTTATTAGAGTAAAAAACTGAGTAATGAAGAAGCGAGAGAGAGAGAGAGAGAGAGAGAGAGAGAGAGAGAGAGAGAGAGAGAGAGAGAGAGAGAGTATACATACCTAGATATTGAAGAGACACTGGGAACGTTGTTCTTATCGCAGACGCCGTCCTTCAGAAGTCTCTCTCGAATTTCCCAAGCAAAAATTCCTGGGTCCTTCTGCTTTAGTTCCCTTATGAAGTTCACCACTTTTGGAGTTGTTACTCTCGGTTTCGAGCCCCCAATTGCACCTGGAGCGATTGAACCGGTGTCGTTAAATCTGTCAATAACAAAATTTGGGTCATATACCATTTCTAAATATATAAAATTCAAAAATATATAAAATATATTAAATTAAATAAATTCAATTTCTCAATCTTTATTCATAAAATTTTACTCCTCTCTCTCTCTCTCTCTCTCTCTCTCTCTCTCTCTCTCTCTCTCTCTCTCTCTCTCTCTCTCTCTCTCTCTCTCTCTCTCTCTCTCTCTCTCTCTCATACACACACCTACACACACACAAACAAAATAATAATAATGGGAAATTTAAATTGTTTTGCATAAATTATATTATGACCAAATATAAAATACCTATACAAATAGAAATAACACGGGACTGCCAATTTAAGTATCTTAAATTTTACTTTTGAAAAATCTGAAAATAATTCTTTCCATTTCTTAGACGTTAAAATCTCCTTTGATCCAAGTGGAGCCCTCACCACAAGTATTTACGTCAAACCTACTGACATAGGTCTATATACTAATTTCAGTTCACACTTACCCCTAACTTACAAAATCGCACTAATTAAAACTTTACTGCATAGAGCGTACCGCATTTGCTCTGACTGGAAACTTTTTGACGCAGAACTCTCGAGAATTAAACAGAATTAAACTTTCTTTAATGTTTTCTGAAAGAACTAGTGAGACTTAGGAGAATGTTAGTCATGTAGTATACCAATTTCACTGTAATAAAGATGGCTATAATGTCTCTTACATCGGGCATACTAGCAATTCTCTCAAACTTCGTGTTTCAGACATAGATACAGGACTAGTAAGATCTTTGAACATTTGAAAAACGAACACGGAACCCCCAGACTCAATCTCGATATTTATAATTTTGACAAACTACACCGAGCAAGGAAATTTTTTTGAATTGAGGTTGACTGAGTTGCTCTTAATAAAAAAGCACAAACCAGTTATCAATATCAAGTACAATGAAATGGGAAATTTTTTGAACATCTTTTGAGTTTGACTGGATAGAATCTCTCTATTGATATAATTATTATTTTAGGATTTCAGATTTAAAGTTATTAGTATTATTATTATTATTATTATTATTATTATTATTATTATTATTATTATTATTATTATTTTATTATTATTATTATTATTATTATTTTATTTTTTCACTTGTTAAATTAAGTCTAGAACTCGTCTCTGATGATGCCTGAAGTGGCCAGGCAAAATATTAGATTAAAAGTTCAGAAAGCTGTTGTTCTATTCTATTCTAGAATAGTCCTTAAGAAAATCAATCATGAAGTGGTTGATACCTTTAGGAAATTGGAAAAGGCGTGCAAAGCTCACATTAAATTAGAAGCTAACACAAAATTTGTAAAATTAATAATAATAATAATAATAATAATAATAATAATAATAATAATAATATAATAATATAATAATAATAATAATAATAATAATAATAATAATAATAATAATAATAATAATAATAATAATAATAATAATAATAATAATAATAATAATAATAATATAATAATAAATAATAATAATAATAATAATATATAATAATAATAATATAAATAATAATAATAATAAATAAATAAAAAGAAAATGATGAATAATTATGTATATATGCTGGAAATAATAAAGATTACAATAATGATTATAGTAATGATTATAATCGTAATATACAAGAATATTTATAATGATTTTAATGTAAATCTATATAATCAAATATAATATAAGAATAATAATAATATTTAAATAATAATAAATAATCTATTAAAATAACAATAATAATAATAATATATAATCATAATAATAATAATATCATAATAATAAATAATAATAAAATATAATATATAATAATAATAATATAATAATAATAATAATAATAATAATAATAATAATAATAATAATATAAAAATATTGCAAATAATGTTATTATTAATGGTGAAAATGATATAATAATAATAACATAGATAATAATAAAAATGATAAATTGAAATAATAATGATGTTAAAAAATAACTTAATAATAATAAAATAAAATAAATAATAATTTTCAATAATAGCAGTAAATTAATAATAATAATAATCATAATATAATAATATATAATATATTAATAATATAATAATATAATATAATTAATATATAACTAATATAATAATAATAATATATAATAATATTATATTTAATATTATATTAAATATAATATTAATATTAATATTAATTTAATATTATATTAATATTAAAATTAATATTAATATTATATTTATAAATAATAATATAATAATAAACAATAATAATAATATATTAATAATAATAATAAATAATATAATAATAATAATAATAATATAATAATAATAATAATATAATAATAATAATAATAATAATTAGATATAATAATGAATAATAATAATAATAATATATAATAATAATATAATAGGTAATAATAATAATAATAATAATAATAATATAAAATATAATAATAAATAATATAAATAATTATAATAATAATAATAATATATAATAATATATAATAATAATAATAAATAGATAATAATAATAATAATAATACTATATATAATAATATAATAAATAAATAATAATAATAGTAAATAATAATAATAATAATAATAATGATGTAAAAAATAATAATAATAATAATAATATAATATAATAATATTTAATAATAAGTAATAATAATAATAAATATTAATATTAATATTATATTAATATTAATATTATTAATAATAATAATAATAATCAATAATAATAATAATAATAATAATAATAATAATAATAATAATAATAATAATAATAATAATAATAATAATAATAATAATAATAATAATAATAATAATAATAATAATAATTAATTTAACAGTTATGCAAGCAATCCTTACTATCCTCTTACTGCTTGCACAGGTACAGATTTGCATCCCACTCAAGTGAGTCTTGAGCATTTATTTTCGGATTTTACAAATAATAGAAATCGGATCTAAGGACATCGTTAAAGAAGGATATTATTGAAAATTTTATTCTTAAGAAAAAACTGCTTTGTTTAAAGTTATATTGCATATTCAGGAAGTTTAGTTCAAAGAAGAATAATTTTAAGAGTTAGGAAGAAAGTAAATATATTTAATTTTTCTAAAATTTTGTTCCGTATAAAAAAAAAATTCTAAATTTTTAATAAGTCAAAAAATAAAGGTGTCACTAACAACCATTTTTGTGTTATACCCATAGGTGTAACTAAGGATTTTGTATATATATATATATATATATATATATGTATATTATTATTATATATATATATAGTATATAGTATATTATATAGTATATATATATATATATATATTATATTATATATATATTTGTATA
>JABUQX010071530.1:0-17500 GCA_015478945.1 Trachelipus rathkii | reverse complement strand
GATTGTTTACAATAGATATATGGGCTGATTTTAGTATCAATTTAAATACATTTACTGTATATCTTGAGATCAAAGACCGAATCATTGTAGCCTTTTATAAACGTTTCAGTTTTTATTGGTAATTATAATAAATATGTATTGTCACATTGAATAGATATTACAATAAGCATTTGAAAGAATAAAATTATTCACTAAGATTTTCAATTAAATAATAACTCCAACTTCTCTTTTAATTAAAATAACTTCTATATTAATGGAGATTATTCGTATCAAAAGTAAAAAAAAAGTTTAGCGAGACCCTTTTTATAGTTACAATCCTCCCGTTTCCAATTTCAGGAACAACTCCAGTTCTTATTCAACTTCCAACTCCAGTTTTACATCCAGTTCAAATTCCAGCTTTGATTCCAAATCAATTCTTTTTCAAAACTCACCTTTATATAAGCCTCTTAATCAAAACTCTTAACATTTATTTCTGTTAAAGAATATTGTTTATTCTATGAAAAATTATATTTTATATATTTTGTTTTGGCTACTTTGCCAGTAGAAAGAATTCTGGCAACATGGCCATATTTTGCTAATGTTTCATAGTCTTGTTTATCATTGTTTACAAATAGAGTAATAGCGTGAATCTCGATGTTTAAACACGCGTGTGTATTATAGGGTTAGTATTTAGTAAAATATCCATTTATTCAATGTGTTTCATTATTCATATGTAGGTTGTTACCAGTAGATACGATCTACTTTAACATGGTAGCTGAGAGTAGTTTGTAACAAGCCTAATTTGAATGTGAAACAGAAAATGGAAAGTAGGCCTAGGTCAGCCCTATAATAGAATTAGGAAATAGGCCTAGATAAACCCTATAATAGAATTAAGAAATAGGCCTAGATAAACTCTAAAATAGAATTAGAACAAGCCTATTATATAGTTAAATATGGATTTGTCAATGCAGAAAATTGATTCACTACAAGGTAAGGCAAACTGGGAAGATTGGAAGCATCTTATGCAAATAAGGCTAAGTGGTATACCAGATGCAATAGAAGCAATCAATGGTAAATTAGAAAAGCCACAAGAACCCAGTATTGAAGCAACAGTTGAAGAGAAAAATGCATACAAAAAGAAATTAGACAAATTCAACAAAACTCAATCAGATGTAATGTTTTTGTTGGTTTCAACCTCAAGCCAAAGTATTAGAAGTCAAATAAGGAATCTTTTAAAGCCAGATGAAGTATGGAAGGAACTACACAATCTTTTTGCAGGAGTTGAAGAAAACAAAGTTTACGATGTTTGTTCACAGTTTTTTTCTTACAAATGGAATGAGAAATTAGACATGGCTGGAAATTTATCTTCAATAAGACAGCTCTGGGGTAATCTTCAGGAAGAAATTGTCAAAATTCAAGAGAAGAATGAAGGTACATTGCCAGAGATATTTCTCATATGTAAGATTTTTGAAATTTTGCCAAAGGATTATTCAAATTTCCAAACTACATGGCTCATGATTCATAGTAATAGAAAAGAAAGAAGTATAGATAATTTGGTAACTTGGCTTTGCACAGAAGCAAATAAGTTGGCATCAAAGGTTAAGTCAGAAAATCAAGAAGCGTTAACAATAAAAGGAAACTACAGAGAAAATAGTACCAAAGATAAAATGAAGAAATTTCCTTGTAATTACTGCCATTTAAAAGGTCACTGGATCAAAAATTGCAGAAAATGGATTGCAGATGGTAGACCAGAAAGAAAAATAAAGCCAGAAAGAAATGCAAATTTTGAAAATAAAGAAAATTCAAAAGCTAAAACAGAAGTTAATACTTTTATGTTAGCGGTAGATGAACAAGTTTTTATTTCCGAAGAAAATGATAGAGAAAATTGGTATTTTGATAATGGCGCTACAAAACATATAACAAATGTGAAAAGTTATTTTAAAACTTTTAATGAATTTGAGCATTCAGTCAAGGTAAAATCAGCAAATGGTCAGGAAGCAAATGTGTTAGGATATGGAACAATTGAAGTAGAATCAGTTGTAGATGGAAAAATATCTCAATTATTTTTGAATGATGTTTGGTATGTTCCTGATATTAAGAAAAATTTATTTTCAGTATTGGCAGCTCATGATAAGCATCCAAATAGTGAATTTATATCTGAACCAAGTGTATGTAGTTTTATGGTAGACAAAAAAGCCTATTTTAATGGCTATCGTAAACTAAAGGAAGGGCTATTCAAAGTTGCAATGAAAGCTAAAATCTCCCATATACCAGAAATAAATGCACTTGAAGAAAAGGATCTATTACAGTTATATCATGAAAGAATGGGACATCAGGATAGAAGACACATAAGAAATCTGATCAAAAGAGAACTAAATATTGAAACTCACCTTGATAACAGAAATTGTACAGGATGTATAAATGGAAAAATGCATCGTCAGAATTTTGGAAAAAGACCAAATAGTACTAAGCAAGGAGAATTGCTATTTGCAGATGTTTGTGGACCATTTCAAGTATTATCAAACTCAGGTTATAAATATTTTGTATGTTTCAAAGATGATTTTTCAAAAATGAGATTTGTATATTTTATTAAAGAAAAATCAGAAGTTGTAGAAAAATTGGAGCAAGTACTTGAAGAAGCAAAAGTACAAGGACATCCAATCAGAGAATTTTTAAGTGATAATGGCTTAGAATTTAATAATAAGTTAGTTAAAAAGCTTTTACATAAATATGGAGTAAGACAAAGGTTAACGGCTCCGTATACTCCACAACAAAATAGAGTGGAAAAAGAAAATAGAACGCTAGTTGAAGCGGCTAGATCACTCATGTATTCAAAAGTAAAATTTCCACAGAAGTGTTGGGCAGAATTAATTAACACAGCAGCATATATAATAAATAGAACTGGAAAATCTACTGTTGATGGGAAAACGCCTTTTGAAATCTGGTATGATAGAAAGCCCAGAATCAAGCATCTACGTGTAATCGGAACAGCATGCAGTGGGTGGATTCCAGATCAGAAAAGAAGAAAGTTAGACCCAAAAGCAAAATCAGGTGTGTTAATTGGTTATGATGGAGATGAAAGCTACAGAATATATGATCAAGCAAATAATTTTGTGTTTAGATGCAGAGATGTAGTATTTGAAAGAGAAGAACTTTCAACTTCAATATCAGATGAGATAGAATCAGAAAAAGAAAATAAAAAGAAAGAATCAAATAGAGAAAATACAGAAACTGATGACAGTACATCTATAATTAGGTTAAACTCATCACATACAGAAATAGAATCTGATATAGAAACAGAATCTGATACAGAAATAGAATCTGATACAGAAATAGAATCTGATACAGAAATAGAATCTGATTCAGAAGAAGAAGAAGAACAAGATAGAATAGTAAGCACAAAACAATTAAGAGACAGATCAGTAATTAAAAAGCCATCAAGGTTTGATGACTACAGTACTTATCTATTATTAGAAGATATGGAAGAACCTGAAAATTACAAAGAAGCTATGCAGAGTAAGCATAAGAAAAAATGGGTTAATTCAATGAAAAATGAAATGAAATCATTGAAAGAAAATCAAACCTGGGAACTAGTTGAATTACCACCAGGAAGAAAACCAATTGAAAACAAATGGATTTATAAAATTAAAATGAATCCAGATGGTACAGTTGACAAATATAAAGCAAGATTAGTTGCAAAAGGGTATAGTCAACATAAAGGAATTGACTATGAGCAAACATTCAGTCCAGTAGCAAATAAAAGTACTGTAAGGACTTTAATAAGTGTAGCAACTAAAGAAAATATGTCCTTAATACAATTTGATGTTTCAACAGCATTTCTTTATGGAAATTTATCAGAAGAAATATATATGAAACAACCCAAAGGTTTTGAAGATGGGACAGACAAAGTATGCAAATTAAAACGCAGTTTGTATGGGCTCAAGCAAGCACCAAGATGCTGGAATGAAAGACTTGGAAACTTTCTTTCAAAACTTAATTTTGGTAAAAGTACAGCTGATCCTTGTCTTTACATAAGAAATCAGAATGGACATAAAATCATACTTGCATTATATGTTGATGATGGACTAGTTGCATCAACAAGTCAAGCAGAATTGCAGAAATTTTTAGAAGAATTAAAAAAGGAATTCAAAATAACATATAAATCTGCAACATATTTTTTAGGAATTGAAATTGAATCAAGAAATGATGGTTCAAAGAAAATTAGTCAGTCATGTTATACTAAAAGAATACTAAAGGAATTTGGTATGGAAAATTGCAATGCAGTGTCAACACCCATTTTAAAGGATAATGTTACACATGACATTGAAGCCAGGGAGAGTTTCCCTTACAGATCAGCAATAGGAGCTCTTCTATATCTTGCAACAGCAACAAGACCAGATATTGCATTTGCTGTTAATTATCTTGCCAGAAGTGTAGAAAATCCATCAATAGAAGATGTTACAAAAGTTAAAAGAGTGTTCAGATACTTGAAGGGTACACAAGAGAAGGGTATTATTTATAAATGTGATTCTGAACAAGATCATCTGGAAGGGTACAGTGATGCAGATCATGCTGGGGACTTAAGAACAGGGCATTCAACAACTGGAATTGTTTGTTTATATGCTGGAGGAGCAATTTCATGGAGTAGTCAAAAGCAAAGTTCAGTTGCTATTTCAACAACAGAAGCTGAAATTATGGCAGCAAGTGAAGCAACAAAGGAAATTGTGTGGCTTCATCAACTTTTGGAAGAAATTACAGAAGTCTTCAAGAAACCTACTCTTTGGATTGACAATGAAGCAGCTATTAAACTCAGTAAGAATCCAGAATTTCACAAAAGGACTAAGCATATAAAAGTACGCCATTTCTTCATTAGAGAAAAAGTTCAAAATGATGAAATAGAAGTACTCAAGATTAGCAGTGAGAATCAACTTGCAGATGGACTCACAAAGCCTCTACATCAACCAAGGTTAATGATGCTGAACGGAAAAATTGGAATGGACTAACCAACGTTGCAGAATAAACAATAAGGGAGAGTGTTAAAGAATATTGTTTATTCTATGAAAAATTATATTTTATATATTTTGTTTTGGCTACTTTGCCAGTAGAAAGAATTCTGGCAACATGGCCATATTTTGCTAATGTTTCATAGTCTTGTTTATCATTGTTTACAAATAGAGTAATAGCGTGAATCTCGCGTGTGTATTATAGGGTTAGTATTTAGTAAAAATATCCTTTATTCAATGTCGTTTCATTATTCATATGTAGGTTGTTACCAGTAGATACGATCTACTTTAACAATTTCTCTTTCGATAGTTTAAGCGTCTCTTCTGTGGGCAATGTGAACCTTCTTTGTCGCAACATAAATTATCTTCTTACAAAAACTCTCTCTGAATAGATCAAAAACTTTGATTACAATATTGACAATTTCTATTATGTATGGCACGTGCCTTGGTAGCTACTATACTTAATTAATATCGATGTAATTAATATCAATATTTTTAAAGTATTTTCGGAGAAATGTACCTCAAGACTAATTTTCCTTTTCTTCTTTTTGGAAATAAATGACAAACGAATATGAAACATTTTTGCCTCAGTTACCTTCATTTATTCATAACCGTGTCACGTGACATGACCTTATTCATACTCACAAATTTACTCATTTTTATTTGCTTCAAAGACATTTGACATTATTATTGTGATTTTTATTTTCATTCTGGTAATGATTATGTTTATGATAAAGATTCTAATGCAACTACAACAAAAACAAAAACAACTACTACTGCTATTATTACTACTACTACTACTATTATTACAACTACTACTACTACTACTACTACTACTACTACTACTACTTCTACTACTACTACTACTACTACTACGAATAATAATAATAATAATAATAATAATAATAATAATAATAATAATAATAATAATAATAATAATAATAATAATAATAATAATAATAATAATATTAATAATAATAATAATAATAATAATAATAATAATAATAATAATAATAATAATAATAATAATAATAATAATAATAATAATAATAATAATAATAATAATAATAATAATAATAAAATGTTACACCTTAAATTTTCTTCTTCTTGAACAATATAACGTGTCATTCATCCTTGTATGAATTTTGCATTACATCTATGAAGTATTTCACTCAAAAAGTTCTTTCTTAACGGGTGATCATCGTCTTACAATCTCTCCCACTCTCTCTTTTTACTCTTGCTATGATGCCTGACAAACACTGGTCTAGTTTTCAGACGCATAACTTCTCCTTGGAGGAGAGATTGTGTGACCCGTCTTTCTTCGCAATCCATTCTCGGTTCATTAATTTGACTCCGGCATTAACCGGTATAGTGAGGTTCACATGGTTGCGGAGTTGGTAAAAGTTTGTGCTAATTCCGGCACTATAAAACATTTTAAAATTGGTCGGTTTGGCTTGGAACACCCTTTATTTCATAGATATATATTTTTTTATCGTTTTTTTCTCCGGCTCTTAAAAAATTTCTTTTTGTTCCAACGCCACAGCCCTAGTGAGAAACACACTTCGTTCCGCATTTGTCAAGTTCCTTGGACTTACATAGTTCTTGTTTTAAAAAGGGAGTATAGGACCTCTTGTCATGATTCTCCATCTTCAGTTTATCACAGCATTGGCTTCAGTAATCGAGTGATTCAAGTTAAATTTTGCCTCCCGACTGACCAGGATTCGAATCCTGGGTATAGGGAATGTTAGCGTATCAGTTTACCGACTGAGCTACGGGAAACGATGACTTACATAGGACATATTTTCATTGTATCGAAACATGTCGGGCTTTAATTTGGACCAGAATTTCCTTTTGCCTTTATTCTGGTAGGTGTTATATATGTCTTTGGCCATTTTCACCCCTACACACATACACACACAGACACACAGACACACACACCTACACACACACACACACACACATATATATATATATATATATATATATATATATATATATATATATATATATATATATATATATATATATATATATATATATATATATATATATATATGCGTGTGTGTGTAGGTGTGTGTGTGTGTGTAGGTGTGTGTGTTTGTGTGTGTGTTAGTGTGTGTGTGTGTTGAGTTTTATTATTTAATGTAATAAATTGGCTCATCATCATGGTTTTTATTATTATTAAAATAGAAAATAAGCATTGAAACGTTGAAGTATTCAAACGAATATATATTTTAGTTCATCAGACCAAAAAAAATCTCATACGAAAAAAAATATCTCGTACTAAAATTAAAAAAAAAAATTCATACGATTCTTTTCAACACTTTGAAGTAAGGTCGCAAATTCAACGTCGATCAAATCAAGAGTTGTTTTCTTTGAAGTTTTAAAAAATAAAATCCTTTTTTTTAAGTTGTTCAACAAGAGTCAAATCGATATTAAATGGTTTTGACAGAGTGTGACGGACATTAAATACGTCAAACAAATGCCATTCGTTATCTTTAAATTATTAATAAAGTGAGGTAATAACAAGTTGTACAAAGAGGTATATCAGGTATTTATGTTCGTAAAAAGAAGGGAAAAAACAAATTACTCATTTGCAGAATGAAAGTGACGGAAAGCGCTCTTCACTTGTTTATAAAATCATAATGAACAAAGATGGCCGACGAAGAAAACGGGCGGATCGAGAAGTAGAAGAAGGTGTTTGCAACATCTGTAACTAATCTTATACATATATATGTACATATCCATACTTATATAATTTATAAAGTAAAGTATAACACTACGTATAGAAAAGACTTTAGAAAAGATATGAATATTAACAAATGTATATATTACATTATATATATAGATATTATATATATATATATATATATATATATATTATATATATATATATCGTAATATATATATTTATATATATATATATATTATAATATAATATATATATATATATATACGTATTATAATTATATATATTATATATATATATATAGATATATATATATATATATAATATATATATATATATATATATAATATATATATATATATATAGTTATATATATATATATAATATATATAATATATATATATATATAATATATATATATATAATATATATATATATATATACTTTATATTAAAAGCCCTTGGAATATTGAAACTGGACACTTAGAAAATCTTACACTTTAATTGCATATAAAATATTTAAAAGAACATTGCAAAATATATACATTGATAACTAGCTTTCACCTCGACACGCGAGGTCTCTTCAGGTTATGACAAATTACTTATTATGAAGTTCGCAGGATGGAAGATCAATTTAGTTGTTTTTTTATGTTCTTCGTTGTGCTGTTAATTGAAAAAGTTCATCCATCCCTCCGTTCAGTTTACAGTTGACGTACCTTCAAATTCATCCATCCCGTTTCTCGATAAACTAGTCCCATGGAACAATAGCAATCATCTCCAATATACAATATATAGAAAACCAACATCAGCCCCCAATTATATACATTGGGCATCAAACCATCGACCAAATACAAAATTAGCCATTTTGTCAAGTTTATTCCTCCGTGCTCTCAGGCTATGTTCCCCATCATTTCTTTCCGATGAAATTAAATATATTTTTAGCACTTTTAAATCTCTATATTATCCAGATAGTTTCATTTCTAAAGCACTTAAAAAAAAGCAAAAAAAACAAGTATTACAACACCACTCCAAATAAAGAGGAAAAGGTTTCTTTTTTGCCCACTCCGAATATACCTCTATACATCAACTTAAAAAATAAAATTAACCAAAAAATATTCATTTGGGTACCAATCTAACAATATTACCCTCAAACACATATTAAAACCTCCCAAACGCAAGGAAAACCACTCCCTAAGTAGTATCTATCACATTCCGTGCAGCACATGCAACCTTACCTACATCGGAGAATCAGTGGATTGGAAAAGAAGAAAATATCAACATACATATGATCTGAATATTGACAATACAAACTCAGCTCTAGCCCACCACAGACGTACTCTTAATCATCATATCAACATGAACAATTTCAATTCTGTGACCAATATTAATCATACAGGCCATCGTAAAATCGTGGAGTCATTCTGTATATATAATATCGAAAACTATAACAGATATCCTGGTGAGGTTAAGATGGATTTTATTCTGAAATGAATCCTAAATCAAACTTTTCAACATCACAACGAAAGAAAATAAAAAAACAACTAAATTGATCTTCCATCCTGCGAACTTCATAATAAGTAATTTGTCATAACCTGAAGAGACCTCGCGTGTCGAGGTGAAAGCTAGTTATCAATGTATATATTTTGTAGAGTTCTTTTAAATTATATGCAATTAAAGTGTAAGATTTTCTAAGTGTCCAGTTTCAATATTCCAAGGGCTTTTAATATAAAGTAAATATAACACTACGTACAAGTAGTTTCATAATATATATATATATATATATATATATATATATATATATATAATAATATATATATATATATATATATATATATATATATATATATATATATATATATATATATTATATATATATAATATATAGTATATAAAGTAGAAGAATAAAGAAAGGCGGACTATAAACGGCGGGGGACCGACTTGTCCAGGGGAGTTCGTCGATCCATACCACAGTCGATTTAGGTCAGTTACATGTACATATCATTTTGTTGATAAGACAGTAGCATGCAACGCGTACAGTATCATGGCGTGTTATTATTTCGCGGATAGTTTCCCCCCCAAAGGCTCGAAGTTTTGAGCCGGATGGGTCGACGCCAGCGTTTTCGCTTAACGCAAACCAGCACGAACGCGCACCGCACCAGCAGACCGACATCGTTTCGCGTGCTTCGTGCAATCGTCGTTTTATTTTTATGTGACATCACGCCACTGTCGATGGCATCTTTCTTAACCGAAAAAAGAATAATTTCAGAATCATATTCCGACGTGAGAGGTCCACGCTTACGGGACAGAGCCCGTTGCGTCTGTATCGCCGAACAGTGAATCCATGGCCGACGCGCCCGCACAGGTACACTCCAAGCTGCGCGTGAATATATATCATAATACTATGAACAAATAATAAATAACAATACTATACTATGTATTATAATAATAAGTATATATATATATATGATATCATAATGTGGATGTGATGGGTGTAATGTGCGTGCGGAATAACCTCGTCCAACCAAAGGTGAACTCAAGTATGTACGTGGGCGACGTCACACATATCGTGAAATGTCACATTTTTTAAATATATATATATCCGAAAATGAGAATTACCAGTCAGTAAGCCAGTAGAACAGTCCAAACATCGAAGACACTTCATTACCTATATTCGATCTGTGTTACAGAAAGGGCCATGAAGTCAAAACCTCTCAGACCTTTATAAATAGTTAAAGGCAATAAATGCTTATTCGAGACTTCGAAGATACTTATCCTAAAATAATAATGCATATAACATAAATAGAAAAGTATATATAGATAAAATACACTTCATATAAATATATATACATACTAACATATGAAACCGGTAAGATATATTAGTAATAGTATATTAAATATTAATTATATAATAAATATATTACATATAGAAGGTAGTGACACAAAGTAATTTAGACTCAGTAATATATCATAATATATATATATATATATATATATATATATATATATATATATATATATATTATATATATATATATATATAATACTATATATATAATATATATATAATATATATATATATATAATAAAGTACTCTCTGGCATTATTCAATGTGTGTGAAGTCACACATTAGTGTGAAGTCCACACGATTAGCTTTAGACATTTTTTTAAATTTAATATATATAATATATATAGATATATATATATTAATATAATATATATAAATATAATATATAACTATAATATATATAATATATATATATATATATATTATATAGATATAGTATTCCAGCGTTATTGTAGTCACCTCTGTGACCCCAGAAGCAAAAACGAAAGCCGAAATATTTATGTGGATTATGGTTTGTGTGGAACTTTCAATAAAAATGTGTTTTGTGACCGTGCAGGACGTAAAGGCGTAGCGCCAGAGGGGGTGGGTGGGGGGTCCCCTCTCTCCCCCCCCTCCGACGATACGGTCTTTACGTCACACCGAGTATTATGAGTCCACCACATTCACTACTAGGCAATTATTTAAACCGTGGTTACGAGTCAATATGCTTGAAATTATAAAATTATAGAAAACAGAATAATAATTATAATATATATATACCTATATATATATATATATATAATATATAATATATATATATATATATATATATATATTAATATATATATAATATTATATAAAATATATTATATATTATATATATAATATATATATATATATATATATATATATATATATATATATATATATAAATATAGTATATATATATATATATATATATATATATATATATATATATATATATCATTATGGTGAGTGTACTTAATTAAGCACACTTTCAGCGCATACTTAATTAAGTACACTTCAATATAGGATGACGTAGTGTCCTTAAGATATGGAAATGGAAATGCTTATAGATAGATGAAATAGACCATTAATATATATATATATATATATATATATATATATATATATATATAAAAATAATAATATAATATATATATATATATAATTATATATATATAATATATATATTATATATATATTGAAGAAGATGAAAAAGAAGAAGTCTCACATGGGATGTATTCGTACTTAACAGGTTTATATGTGTTTTCAGTACTCGCTAATGAGTCTGAGGACCCACTTAAAGGGGTCCTGGCTGAATGACAGAGGATGATGATGAAGTAAAAATAGGGGGTATAGAGCTGAAAAGAGATAGGAGATGGAGGTACTCGTACCAAAAAACTTGCTTATCGACTTACTTTATCAATCCAGTGTACAAAGATGTATGTAGTTAGAGCTTTTATACGTAGATTCCTATATTTTATTTATTGAAAACTTGTTTCATCGTTAAAGTTTTTGTTTTTCAAAGAAAAAGTTGTCAAATTTTCAATAAAAACAATGTTTTGCTGACCCTAAAGCAGTAAAAACAGAAACCGTGAGCCATCCAAATGGGTTGCCCCTCCCCAACTCTGGCCAATACTTATTTTACTGCTTTACTTGCTTCCTATACTTTTTACAGTTTCAGTCTAATAGTAACATTAGCTGTAGTAGTAGTAGTTAGTAGTATAGTAGTAGTAGTTAGTAGTAGTAGTAGTAGTAGTAAGTAGTAGTCAACTAGTATTAGTAGAATCATAGTGAAGGATAGCATGATAAGAGGTATATGTACAAAGATCCCAAAACCAAGATAGCTAATATATATATATATATATATATATATATATATACATAACAACATCACCAAACAAACCACCATCCTATCTTACAGAAAAGCTGCAATAAATACAAAATTATATATATAATAATTTATATAATATTATATATATATATATATTATAATAATTATTATACCATAACAACACATGTCACACCAACAACAACAACAACAACAACAACAACACACAACAAACCACAAATCATACAACCAACAACAAACACGACAACAACACACACAACACAAACAACAACAACAACAAACACTCAACAACAACAACAACCAACAACAACAACGAACAACAACAACAACAACAACAACAACAACAATGACGACATCAACAAAAACTTAGGTCCCCTAACTATCTTTATCAAAAATATAACCATTATGGACAGCGAATAAACGTTGACATTAATAAAATTCTCCACTGAAGCTAACCAAGACAAATGTTTCTAACATAATTTTTAACCATAGCCTAGAAATTACTTCTACAGACTGACCACAGAATAATAAAAACATCACCACCCCCAGCTCACCAAAACTCTATTTATGTTTCTGAACGTGACGGAAACATTTCAGTAGAAAAACGCGTATTTATGACCCAAGTAAACTTATAAAGCATTCGGGGCAAATAACCCCTCTGCATTGGGTCCATCCCACACCTCTCTCTCGATTCCCACACTGCTTTACTGCTTTAACCCATATGTTTTACACCCATTTTCATGAAAATAACAGTAATAATAATAAAGATTCTTATTACCTAGCAGAGGGATACTTGAACCAGAAGTAAAAGATGCTATGTTACATCAAACATTAAGCTAGAATGGCTACAGTGGTAGCGATAGTGGTAGTAGTAATAGTAGAGTAGATTAGAGTCCGTATAACAGTAGTAGTAGTAGTAGCAGTGGTCTAGTGGAGCAGTGGTTTCGTAGTATAGCGTAATAGTAGTGAATGCATGTAGTAGTAGTCAACTAGTAGTAAGTGGTGGTGGTAGTATTTACATCCACAGAGCAGATCAAAAAACTTACATTACTAGTAATATATCACCCCAAACTCTATTCAATCGTTACATTTTTTAGATTTATCACAAAGCTTTAAACACGGAGATTAAATTGTAACATTTAATCAAAAAGTTTTCCACTGAACAAATCACGATTCCCTAATGCTAGCTAAAAAACTAATCTTGAATTCGTATCATTGGAACGACATCCCCGACTGCGATTGGGCCATTAAGCCTAATCACAGTGAAGGATTGTTTGATAAGAGGTCCCAAAACATAGATAGCTGAAGAAGAAGAAGATGAGTCATCGGAGGCTCTGGTTCAGGAGCCTGAGTCGGAGCCGGACTGGAAGTCTGGCTCCAGACGCGGGTCTGAGTCGCAATATTACTACGCAGACGCTGAAATATTTTCTACTTGAGATGTTATATGGGGCGAAAAAAAATCGAGCGAATATATAATATATATATATATATATATAATATACTATATATATATATATATATATACTAACACTATATATAATACACTATATATATAATATATATACTATATATATAAAATAATAATGATATAATTCCTATTATAATATATATATATAATATAATAAACCTATTCACCTTATTCCACACATCCTCTGGGTAGACATCTGTCAGTGTCGCCTCTGCAGAACCTCCTCGAGTGGTTTCTATCTTCGTACATTCTTCTCTCCTACACATCTACCATAGACACTCCTCTGAAGTTCATCGCATCTCCCCCCGTGTCCTTCCATCTTTTCTTCGGCCCGCCCGAGGGTCTATGGCCCCATGGGCATCCATTACAGCATCCTTCTTGGTCCAGTTCCTTCTCCCATTCTCTTCATGTGCCATACCATCTTAGTTGATTCTCTTGTATGGATCAATAACGTTTATTGTTAACACTGCAACGCTGTGTCCAATGAATGAGTCAAAGGAGATTTTATTCTCCTTCAGAGGTATTCGAACACTGGAACTCCGCGTTGCTGATAACCGAACGCTTTAACCACTAGGCCATCCACGTTCCCAAAAAAGAACGTTTCAAGCTTAGTTTTTAAAGCTCCCGGTTTTAATAGCAGTTATTGATCCATTTTCTCAGCCTATCTCTCAGGGTAACTCCCTCAATCAATCTCTGCACCCTCATCTCCGTCGCGTCCATTCTTCTCTTTTGTGTTGTGTTCAGTGCCCAGCATTCTGTTCCATACACTAGTAATGGTCTCAGTATTGTTTTGCACATCACCATTTTCACTTCTTTTGGTGTAGCTGTTTCTTTCAGTACTGTATGTACTATCTCCCCTGCCTGATCTCCTGTGTGTTTGAATTTATCAGCCTGATGTAGTCCTCTTCCTTCTATATTGATGTTCAGTTTTGTTCTTTCTCTAGCTATTCTCATTACATCCGTCTTCTCCGTATTCATCTTCATACCTATTTCACCAATTTGGGCAACCCATCTGTTCAACATTTCTTGCAAGTCCGCCCCTCGCCCGCTATCAATGCTGCATCATCTGTGTATAGGAGTGTGTGCTCATTGTCCACCTGTCTACATATGCTCTTAAGTCCGTAATCCATGTATAATATGAATAGCAGGGGCAAGAGCATACATCCCTGTCTTACTCCTGAACTCACCTCAAACCATCCTTCTTCTCTTACCTCTCCCCTTATCTTATTTCTGTACCGCTAATGTATTTTTATGGTGCACTTTTAATTTTTATATGGTACCTTCATACTCTATTCTTCGTCCAGTGCTCTTCCATAGCTTTTCCTATCAATCCTATCAAAGGCTTTTTCAAAGTCTACAAACGCCACATCTGCTCCCTTTGTTCATTTTCTTCTTTTTTTTGTTTCTATCAATTTTTTTTTTATTTATATATATTATAATATATATATATATATATATATATATATATATATATATATATATATATATATATATATATATATATATATAGTAATATAATATATAATATTATATATATATATAATATTAAAATATATATATTTTTATATTTTTTTTTTTATTTAAATTATAAAATTAAAATTTATTTAATAATTTTATATATATATATATATATATTATATATATATATATTATATATATATATATATATATATATATATATATATATATATATATATATATATATATTAAATATTATATATATATATATTTTTATCTATATATATATATATATATATAATTATATATATATATATATATATATATATATTCGCCATTTTTTCGCCCCTATAACATCTCAAGTAGAAAATATTTCAGCGTCTGCGTAGTAATATTGCGACTCAGACCCGCGTCTGGAGCCAGACTTCCAGTCTGGCTCCGACTCAGGATCCTGAACCAGAGCCTCCGATGACTCATCTTCTTCTTCTTCAGCTATCTATGTTTTGGGATCTCTTATCAAACAATCCTTCACTGTGATTAGGCTTAACGGCCCAATCGCAGTCGGGGATGTCGTTCACTGATACGAATTAAGATTAGTTTTTAGCTAGCTTTAGTGATTCGTGGTTGTTTCAGTGGAAAACTTTTATTAAATGTTACAATTTAACTCCGTGTTTAAAGCTTTGTGAAAATCTAAAAATGTATACGATTGAATAGAGTTGGGTGATATATTTAATAGTAATAAGTTTCTCTTTATAACTAACACCACCACCACTACTACTACTACTATCTACAGCCATTACTACTATTACTGCTACTACTACGACCACTGCACCACTACGACCACTGGGCACTACTACTCTACTGCTACTACTCAACTACTACTACTACTACTATTACTAACTACCACTATCGCTACCACTGTATCCATTCTAGCTTAATGTTTGATGTAACATAGCATCTTTTACTTCTTGTTCAAGTATCCCGCTGTTAGGTAGTAAGAATCTTTATTATTATTACTGTTATTTTCATGAAAATTGGTGTAAAAACAGTACGTAAAGCTATAAAGCACGGGTCGGAGAGAGAGAGGGTGTGATGGACCCATGCAAACGGGGCTATTAGCCCCGACTGCTTTAAGTACTTAGGGTCAGTAAAAACGCGTTTTTACTGAAATGTTTCCGTACTAAACATAAAAATAAGTGACTTTATTAATATCTCAATCTGAAAAATCTAGCTATGTTAGAAAATTATGTTAGAAACATTTGTCTTGGTTAGCTTCATTGGAAATTTTTTAATGTCAACGTTTATTCGTTGGTCATAATTCACTTGAACACCGTTCACGGGGACCTAAAGTTTTCTGTTGATGTCGCTCATTAGTTGTCGGTGTGTTGTGTTGTTGTGTTGTTGTGTTGTTGTGTTGTTGTGTTGTTGTGTTGTTGTGTTGTTGTGTTGTTGTGTTGTTGTGTTGTTGTTGAGATGTATTTTTGTTGTTTTTTTGTTATTTGTTTTGTTGTCGTATTTGTTCGTCCTCGTTAGTTGTTGGTGAACACGAACCTAAATTATATTTAAAGAAAAGGTTAGACCCTACCCCTTTCCAGTTTTAACACATATCGAAATGGCAAACAAATATATTATATATAAAAGTGGACACGATAAAATCCCCAGTAAGATAACATATATATATATATATATATATATATATATATATATATATATATATATATATATTAGCTATCTTGGTTTTGGGATCTTTGTACATATACCTCTTATCATGCTATCCTTCACTATGATTCTACTACTACTACTGACTACTACTACTACTACTACAACTCTACTACTACTAGTAACTCCTAACTACTACAACCACACATATAAATGAACAAAAAGGAACCTGAATGATTAAATAAAAGCATGTAAGCAAGAAAGACCAGTAAAACAATATAAAATGGAAACAAAGATCTTAAAAAGAAAGAAAAGATCCAACTAAAGAAATAGAAGAGTAGCTCCACACCGATAACTCTTTTTGTTTTACTGCTTTAGGGTCAGCAAAACATTGTTTTTATTGAAAATTTGACAACTTTTTCTTTGAAAAACAAAAACTTTAACGATGAAACAAGTTTTCAATAAATAAAATATAGGAAATCTACGTATAAAAACTCTACCTACATACATCTTTGTACACTGGATTGATAAAGTAAGTCGAAATG
>JABUQX010071529.1:0-7500 GCA_015478945.1 Trachelipus rathkii | reverse complement strand
ATGCATTTATTTTAATAGAGGAATTTTAGGCAGTTGATATGTGATAGATTGTACAAATTATTAGTATATATATAATTTTCACGCTAATGTTATGTAATTCATATTTGTTACTAAAAATATTGTTTATTATTGTGTATTTAATCTTAAGCTAGGAGCTTGTTTAAAGTTTCGAATGTGAAAGAAATCTGATCATGTAGTTGTATGTTCAATACGATTCAGGTTATTGTCTATAAATTGGTTTATAGAAGATTATTATAATTTACTAGTTCGTTTAACTTTAGGTAAGTCCAATATTTTTCCTTATAATAGATTCTATATTGTTTAATAAAAATTCTATTTCAGAACCAAAAGTTGAAGGTTCTATACCCTAGTTTGTATGTTTATTTTACTATAAAAGGTGTCTATAAATACATTATGTTGTATGTTCAGTTAGGGCCCGTTAAGTGAGTCAATTCATTGTGTCTCATAAACTCGTCTAATTCTGGTGCTGAAGAGGTCAGCTGTCGACAGAGAAGGGGTATACTATGGAGTTAATTAGATACTATGACCCTCAACGTAATAATGACGATAGTCTATACTAGTAGCCATCAATAAGAACATCCTCATTCACTGATCACTTGTGATATGTGAAGGAAGAAGGAAAAGGATAATTAGACTTTTCTCCCAGCATCTGCCGCATTATAAAATCATATATATATTATATAAATATTATATATATATATATATATATTTTTTGATATAATTATATATATTATTATGGAGTGTAATATATTATATTATATATATATATATATTATATATAGTATATATTTATTTTTATGTGTATATTATATTTATATATTTATTATATATTATGCTTGATAGATATAATGTATTATGTGGTATGTTTATATAGTATAAATAATTATTTAAATATATTATATTTATTATATCTTTTTATTAGTATTGATTTTTTTTTATTATATATATATATATATATATATATTATTATTATGGTGATGAGTTATTGATATGAGTGAGTTATATATATATATATATCAGGCTGGGGTCAAAGTACAAGTACTTGTACTTGTTACTTGGACTTAAGTGCATTTTTGGAGTACTTGTACTTGTAGTTGTAACTTGCAGTTTCTAAAACCGGTGTACTTGTACTTGAGCCTTTGTAGTTGGTACTTGCCAAAAGTGCTTGCAAGTACTTTTGGCATTTTCAACGTGCAATATTTTTTATTTTATTTTTATCATTTTCTTACGCACGTATTGATATAATTATTTCTTATATAATGTTTCTAAATAATTTTCCATTTATGAATATAAAGTATATTTCATTATATATATAATATATATATATATTATATATATATATATATATATAAATATATATTATATATATATATATATATATATATATATATATATATACTAATATATATATATAATATATAATATATATATATTATATATATATATTATATATATATATATAATATATATATTACTATTATTTTTAGTTTGTTTTTTTTCATTAGTATGTATATATACTTATTATATATTATATATATGATATGTATATATGTATATTATGTTATTTATATAGTATATTTTAATATATTATAATATATATATATTTTATTATTTATTATATATATAATTATATATTATTTATTAGTTTGTATATTACTGATTATATTATATATATATATGTTATTTATTTATATTTATACTAATATATATATATAATGTATATATATTATTATTATATTATCATCATGCTATTCAATAATCACAACCACCATTTTTTTCGCCCAAGACTGAGGGTTAATGGTGCGTAACATGCTATGCAGGAACAGAAAGTAGTAGAAGAATTGACACATAGTCGAAAAGAAAGCCGCAGCCTTTACCTTCCCTTTTATACCATTAGTGAGAACTTCATATGTGCTTTAAAATTCTCACCCTAGTTATGCTACGGACACGATGGACCTCCACTATGGCATTTTCGCCAATGTGTAGTTTTTGTGCCCTTTGCCCAGGTGGGCCACAACACATACTCCTCATACAGATAACCCTGCCATTTTCACTTTCTATTATCCACTTTCTCGCTCTAGCCATTAACTCTCATTGTACTGTCCTCCATCACATTCGTTCACCGACTCAATCCATTTCCTCTTCGGTCTCCCAGCCTAGTCGATCCAACACATTTAGTACTATACATCCGCTGACCACGAATATCATTCTCATTTCTCCTTTACATGACCAGATAGCTATCTCATTTATTTCTCTCATTTATCCCTTTTGTCACACCATACACAACTCTCATATACGTTCATTTCTCATTTTATAAATTGTTCTCCACCTAACAATTTTTTTTCTCTAGATTGTCATCTGACAGATTTGGCACTTATATTCTCTTATCTCTCTCTTATGTCTCAAACCATAGTTTCCCTACTATAGATCATTACACAGTATAATAATCCACTAACATCGTACCTAGCACACCTTTCTCAATGCTAGTCTCTTTCTCATTCCTAGCATAGATTTTAATTGCATTCCTATAGCTACTCTCGCAATTCCTTCACAATCGAGGACTGTCCTCTACTCTACTAATCCATAACGCTTATCGCTTATCTACTGCTTTACTTCACCCTATCCTTTTACACCTCTCTGGCCGAATCTCTCTTACCAGATCTTCTCAATATCCTCTCTTCATGACACAGCACTAAAGCTATTATACATTATGATATATTTTGTTATGTATTATATTATATTATTATTATATATATTAGTTTATATATATTTGTTATATATGTGTATTATATATATATTATATATATTATATATATATATATAATATTAATATATATTATTGTATATATATATTTATGTTAATTATATTATTATATTTTTATTATATATATAAATATTATATATATTACTAATATATATTATAGTATATTATTATTATTGTATATATATTATATTATTTAATATTATATATATTATTATATTTATATTTATTTATTTATTATATTATATAGTATAAGATGGTGTGTGATTGGATTTGGAAGTGTTAGATCATAAATCGTTTATGAGGGTAGTTTACGGGTAAGTAGGAGAGCTATATTAGTTTACCTAAGAAATATAAGGGGTAAGGGGTGATATGTTAAATGTAATACTAGTTATAGTGTAATTAGTTTATTGAGTGTTGTAGGTGTAAATATATTCTGTTATTTATGGTCGAAAGAGTGCGGCGTCGAGTGACTAAACGAACTGATTAAGGGAAGAACAAGGTGCGTTTAAGATGCAAAATGTGTTGGAATCATATCGTACTTTGGAAACAAATGATTGGAATAATGAGGGAGGAAGGAGAATTAATTGTATTTAGATTATGGATTTGCACATCAGGCGTATAATAGGATTAATGGGGAAGCTCTATGGGGCGGGTGTTACGTGATATTGGTCTTGGTGGTAAGCTTCTGAATGGAATCAAAAAGTAATTGTATGACGATAGTGAAGGGCGTGTAAGAATAAATGTGGAGTCGAAAGTGATGGTTTAATATTAATACGGAGTGAGGCAGGGTATGTCTTCTTGGCGATCCAATCTGTATGGATGAGATTATGAAAGAATTAGAGATAAGGGGGGACAAGGAATAGTGTTAGAATCATGGAGAATGGAAGGAGTGGAGGGTTTCCAACCTATATATGAGAATGATTTGGTTTGTGTGGCGATCTGAAGAGAGTTTGAGAGGAGACTTGTAGAAAGATTTGGTAGGAGTGTGTGTAAAAGGGGGGGTTTGAAAGTAATCGTAGATAAGAGTAAGGTTATGGTTTGTGAGTGAGAAGGACAGTCTTGGTGTGAAGTTATATTAAATGGTGAGCAGCTGGAAAAGATGTCTGAATTTAAATATTTAGGAATTATGTTGAATGAAAAGGGGAGCGTATGATGCAGAGTGTAGTAGGAAAGTTGCTAATAGCACTAAGGTGGCTGGTGCAATTAAATCGTAGGTGGATAGTAGTAAGGGGGGGACAACTGGCAGCCAGACTGACATCCGGAAGTTGCAACCGGATGTTGCAAAATGTTGCAAGCAACATTTAGCACTTTGGTTTTTCAGAGGCTTGACGTGTTAAGGTTAGGGTTTTTAAGGTGGGTGAGACCGAATTTAAGGTCTGGAAGACGACTTCCGAGTTCTGAGCCTGAACTCAAGGGTTTTAACCACACCAAAAAGGGGCGGAGGTGCCCCAAGGGTTTTTTTTTTGTTCGCTAGAAAGGTTTTTCATCGATGCGGTAGATCATTTTTGATGGTTTCAATCGATTTATCGGTGTTTATTACCCGCTATATTGCGATGTTTAAATCGTCTTTTTACGTGCTCTGGTTTGACTTGTTACACTAAAAAATTATAATCGAAAGAAAAATTATTTAAAATTCAGTCGATTAATCGTAGTTTCAGATACCTTCCAACGGGTCGTGGGAAAATATTGAATAAAATTCCCACGGTAAAAGGGGTCGTTCTTCCCCCCTTCGATCGACGAAAAAAAGCGAAGCTTTTTTTCGAAACAAAAAAAATGAATAAATTAATTAAATAAATTAATTAAATAAATTAATAAATAAATTAATTAATTAATAAATTAATAAATTAATTAATTAATAAAAAATAAATAAAAATAAATGAAAAATAAATATAAATATATATATATTATACCGTTATGGCCCGCGCCGCATCCGCACAGGATTACGTACGCCCTGCGTCCCCCCCTTAAGGGGTGGGGGCGCAGCCCCCAGTAAATTAAATTGATCGTAGAAGGCTGAAATTTGGAGCTTGCATAGAGGGAGTGGAGTTGGAGACGGAGTTGGAGTCGGATTTCGGCTTCGAGAGTTCAGGGATTCCCCCCCCCGGAGGGGGGGGTCCCCTTCTGAAAAAAAGAAGAAATGCATGGAATGCAAAACAGAGGAAGAAGAAAGGAAGATGGCGGAAAAAGGAGAAAGGATGGAGGAAGGAGGAAGAGAGAGAGTCTGAGTCGAGGAGTCGGAGTTGGGCATCGCACGGTGCTGGAGCCGGTGCGGTGCTGAGTTAATTAATATTCGTTTAGTCCCATATTTATATCAAAAATATATGTAATTGAACCTGTAGATCTCGAAAATGATGGTTAATAAGTCCGTAATGGTGTTGGGACCGCCAACGGAGGGGGTCCGCGACTGAAGAAAAAAAAATGCATGGAATGCAAAACAGAGGAAGAAGAAAGGAAGATGGAGGAAAAAGGAGGATTCAGAGAAGGAAAAGAGTTGGAGAAGGAGTCTGAGTCAGAGGAGTCGGAGTTGGTACCGGCACGCGGTGCTGGAGCGCGGTGGCGGTGCTAAAGTTAATAATATTTCGTTAGTCCCCGATATTATTATTCAGAAATATATTGGTTTATAAGGTTGTAGTCTATTATTGAGGATTGTAAGGTTCGTAAAGGGTGTCGGGACCCCCAACGGAGGGGGTCCCGAATGAAAAAAAAAATGAATGGAATGCAAAACAGAGGAAGAAAAGAAGTAAGGAGGAAGAAGGAGGATGAGGAAGGAAGAATAAGGAGGAAAGAGTTCTGAGAATGAGGAGTCGGAGTTGGTACCGGCCCCGGTGCTGGAGCCGGTGCGGTGTTAAGTTAATAAACATTCGTTTAATAATACAATATCATTACTGTTCACATAACTGCCTCTGTTCTATCATGTACATGTTGTCAATTTGCATTGCATCTTGCAAAGATAACCGTTTTCTAAATGTTGAAGACTGACATTTAATAGTGTAAAAATCTCCGCGTCCTTTTTATAAACGTTAACTAATATATTTTTTTGTTTGTTTTTTTATTAATTTATTTTTCTATACTTTATTTTTCAAATTTTTATTTATTTTTGTTTCTTTTCTTTAAACTTTTGTTTTAATAAAAATTTTATTCTTTTTATGTTATAGCCTAAAAAATTTGCCATTTTAATTTACTTATAGGCAGTTAAATCAGTTTAATCAACCACACCCCACCCTCCTACCTTCTGTCCATCTGTGATCTTAGATCTATTGATCTATGTGAATCTATTGATCTATTGATTCAAGTCATATTTTTTATAACATAACCAAACTTTATTTATTTTTGTTTTGTTTTTCTTTAAAACATTTTTTGTTTTTTAATAAAAAATTTATTCTTTTCAATGTTTAAACTTACAAATTTACGTTTTTTACATAGCCCTAAATCAGTAAATCAGTAAATCAAGTTACCCACCACCCAACCTACCCTTCTGTCCATCCATGAATCTATTGATTATTGATCTATTGATCTATTGATTATTGATCTATTGATCTAAATGATTCAAGTCATATTTTTGTTTAACATAACACAAAAACTTTTATTGATTTTTGTTTTTCTTCATTTAAACATTTTGTTTTACTAAAAATTTTATTCTTTTTATGTTTAATAATAAAAATTTGGGCAATTTTTACTACCCTAAATCAGTAAATCAGTAAATCAGTTAATTCAAAAAACCACCCACCCCACCCTCTTACACCTTCGCATGATCTATTGATCTATTGTCTATTGATCTTTGATCTAATGATTCAAGTCATATAAGTATCTTTTTTGTATAGACATACAAAAATTTAAATTCTATTGCTGAGTTTTGTCGTTGAAATGTCGCGTTTGTTGTTTGCATTTGTTGTTGTTGTTGTTTGATGTTGTTGTTGTTGTTGAAATGTTGATGTTGTTGTTGTTGTTGTTGTTCGTTGTTGGTTGTTGTTGT
This sequence comes from Trachelipus rathkii, assembly GCA_015478945.1. Taxonomy (NCBI): domain Eukaryota; kingdom Metazoa; phylum Arthropoda; class Malacostraca; order Isopoda; family Trachelipodidae; genus Trachelipus; species Trachelipus rathkii. Next base: position 742 of record JABUQX010071529.1, on the reverse strand, counting down.
TAAATATAACAAACGTTCAAGTTGAATGAAAATATACAACACTTTTTCAAACATATCTCTTAAATATTAATGTTAATTTACATTAACATTTAAAATTGAACTAAACAAAAAATATATCTCATCCTAACCTAACTGACATACAGCATTCATTAACAAGGTAACTAAATTAGAAGTTTCAACTTACCAGCAGAAGTCTGCTTTTTATTTATTAACACCAAAATATTATTATTATTATTATTATTATTATTATTATTATTATTATTATTATTATATTATTAATATATTATTATTATTATTATTATATTATTATTATGTATATTATTCATTATTTATTATTATTATTATTATTATTATTTTTATTATTATTCCCAATACATTGATCTCACAGCACCAATAAAAACGCGTGCGATCAACTTTGCATAGCAGGTCCACAACTGGAACACTGGTTAGGTAAATTGCTCTCACCCGACGACCTAAAATTACGCAATTTTAGTACGCTCAAAGATACCAATCAGAGAAAGGAACTTGTAATTTGTTATGCATCACGACAGCCAATGAATTCGAGAATGACTCATGTAATCTTAATAATCTTTTGACACATGAGAAGGGTAACGAGATTTATTACCTTTGTCCTTACTTAACATATGTTTTTATCTTAAAGCAGTAGTTTTTATTTTATTATTATTATTGTTCATTAATTATTAGTTATATTATTATTATTATTTTATTATTATTATTATTA
>JABUQX010071528.1:10000-15829 GCA_015478945.1 Trachelipus rathkii | reverse complement strand
AATTTAGAGCATAAACTTTACCGCATTTTTTTTCAAACCCACCTTAAATCATCATTCACTGTAAGATTTTAGAGCACCTTTAGCGCATTTTTATTCAACCAAACCTTATCCTCATTTTCACTGTAGATTTTAGAGGAGCTAACTTTATCGCATTTTTTTTTTACAACCACCTTAATATCCTCACTTTTCACTGTTAGATTAGAGAAACTAACTTGTATTCGCGTAATTCATTTTAATTGCGGCACTTTGTTTTTCATTTCTTACGCTGTACAAGTATTTCAGACCTTCCTTTTAGCGCATTTTTTTTAACAACCCACCTTTTCCTTATGTTTACCATTTTTTAAACATAGGCCTTAAAACTCGGCATGCATCAATTATGTTTTGTTTATTTGGATATATTGATTTTTTAATTTTTTTTTTAATGTTTCATAATTTTTGAAAAAAAAGATGATTTATTTGTTATTAATCTTTTTATTATTACTTCACGCCTAGGGGTCACTTACTTATGTATTTTATTTTATTTTATTTTTCACCAGGCGTGGTGTATAGGGATAAATTCCCACTTCTGATATAGATGCGAAATAAACACGTTGTACTTACAAGAGCTTGAATTATTTTATCCTACAAAAAAAATAGGAGAAGAATATATATATATATATAATATATATATATATATATAGTATATATATTATAAATAATATAATATAATATATATAATATATATATATATATGATATATATTATATAGTATATATAAAGAGACAGTAAGAAGACACAGAATCCAATTAGAGTGTCCCTTTCAACCCATAAAAATTAAGAATAATTTATTAATATAATTAATGTAAATTATCATGAATAGTTAATATATATTAAGAAGGCACCATGGGCCTACCGTAAAACTGTTCCCAGTCAACAACCAATAATTTAAGTAATTTAGAATAATAATTACAAAGATCCGCAGTGGAATGGCCCCTCTAGAATGTCCCAATGTCAATCCATTATAATTAATAAATAAGAATAATAACTCAGAAGCCGCATGGGCCTGATCTAGACTGTCCAGGTCAAACCCATAATAATTAATAATTAAGAAGCTGCATTTGCCCCCCCTATAGAATGTCCCAGTTAACCCATAATATATAAGAAATACTTAAGAAAAGCCGCATGGTTCGCTATTTTAGACTGTCCCAGTTCAACCAATAAAAATTATAATTAAGAAGCCGGCATTGGCCACTCCAGAATGTCCCAGTCAACCCATAATAAGTAAGAATAATACTTAAAAAGACGTATGGGCCTATTCTAGACTGTCCCCGTCAACCAATAATAATTAATCAATTAAAATGAAAAGTATTTATTAATGGAAACGGCATTGACCACTCGTATTAAGTGTCCCAGTCAACTCACAATTAAATAAAATGAGATACCTTAAGAAGCCACATGGTCCTTTTTAGCATGTCCCAGTCAACCAATAAAAAATTAATAATTTAAGAAGCCCCGCATTGGCCCCTTCTAGAAATGTCCATCAACCCATAATAAATAATAAATAAGAGTAATACAAGAAGCGCATGGGCCTCTCTAGACTGTCCCAAATCAACCAATAATAGTTAATAATTAAGAACAAATTAATAATTTAAGAAGCCACATTGATCCCTGTAGAATTCCAGTCAACTCAAAAAATAAGAATAATAACTTAAGAAGCCGCGCATGGTCCTTTTTAGACTTCCCAGTCAACCAATAAAAATTAAATAATAAACAAGGAAGCCGGCAGCATTGGCCCCTCAGGAATGTCCCAGTCAACCCATAAAAATTTAGAATTAAGATAATGTATTAATAATAAAGTAATTAAGAATAGTATTTATAATTAGAGAAGCCCACAGTGGGCCTACCTAGACTGTCCCAGTCAAACAACAAAAATTAATAATTAAGAATAATAATTCAGAAGCCGCATTAGCCTATGTCCCAGTAAACCCATAATTAATAATAAGAATAAATTATTCTTAATTATTAATTATTATGGGTTGGACTGGACAGTCAAAATAAGATAGTCCCATGCGCTTCTGAATCATTAGTTCTTATTTATTAATTATTAGGGGGTTTGACTGGGAAATTCTAGAGGGCTCAATGCGGTTGACTCGGACAGTCTAAAAAGGACCATGCGGCTTTCTTAAGTATTATTCTTATTATAATGAGGTTGAACTGGGAGCATGTCAGAGGGATCACATATGTGGCTAAATTATTATTTTTAATTATATATTGGTTATACTTGAGACAGTCTAGATAGGCCCTTACGGCTTCTTAAGTATTTTTCTTATTTATATTATTATGGGTCTGACTGGGACATTCTGTTAGAGGGCCGAATGGCTGCTTCTGTTAAGTATAATTTTTATTGGTGGACTGGACAGTCTAAAAAGGACCTTGCGGCTTCTTATTTTAATTCTTATTTTATATATCTGCGTTGACTGGAACATTCTAGAGGGTCCAATGCAGCCTTCCTAATTATTATTCTGAATAATAATTAAGAAGCTTGCATTAACCTCTCTAGAATTTCCCCAGTTAACAAATAATAAATAAGAATAATATAACAAGCCCGTATTGGTCTTTTTAGGACTGTCCAGTCAACCGAAAAAAATGAAAATTAAGAAGCCACATTGGCCCCTCTGGAAGTCCCAGTCAACCCAGAATAAACTAACATAAATGAAGAAAATAATACTAAGCAAGCCAGCATAAGCCTATACAGACTGTCCCAAGTCAACCAATAAATAATATATAATTATAATAATAATTACAAAAATAATAATTAAAAAACCGCATTGACGCCTCTAGAAAGTCCCAGTCAAACTAAATAATAAATAAGATTAATACTTAAGAAGCCGCATGTCCTTTTTAGACTGTCCCAGTCAAAACCAATAAAAAAAATTAATAATTAAGAAGCCGCATTGACTCCTCTAGGAATGTCGCCAGTCAAAAACTCATTTAATAAATATCAAATTAATAAAAAGAACAATACTTAAGAAGCCGCATGGGCCTATGCTAGGACTGTCCCAGTCAACCAAATAATTAATGAAATTAAAAAAATAATAATTAAGAAGTCGCCATTGACCCCTCTAGAAAAATGTTCCAGTCAAACTCATAAAATAAAGTAAGATAATACTGAAGAAGCCGCATGGTTCCTTTTAGACTGTCCCAGCCAACCAATAAAATTTAATAAATTTAGCTGCATTTGACCTCCATAGAATGTCCCAGTCAACCCAAATAAATAAAACTAAGAATACATATTTAAAAATCCGGCATGGGCCTAGTCTAGAGCAAGACTTCACGACCTATTCTTATCTCAAAGCCAAAAATCTAACCCCTCGTTGGCTTTACGTTGAGGCCCTCTTTTAGAATATCTATGTCCTTTTTTAATAAAGGAGTGCTAAAATTGTATACCAATATTCAAATACTGGCCTAACTATAAACATTATACGACATTAGTACAAAAACTATATCCTATATAATTTAGTCTGCATCTGGGCGATTATTTGTCAATTTTTAACCCAAGGCCTTAGTTCTGGGTTCAAAATCTACAATGGAAACAATAAAACAGCAACACTAAAGAATGTTACAGACTTACGGATTACAATGTTAAAAAAGAAGAAAATTGATAAAAAAAAATTGAAAAAACTTCATGATAATATATTAGTTTTATTTGAATTTTTATTTTTATTTAAGTTAAATAAAATTAAAGATATTCAAAAAAATAAAAAAATAATAAAAAAAAATATTAAAAAAATCCAAAAAAATCATAAAATCAAAAAATCAAAAAATTCATGTTTATTTTATAAAAAAAATCAAGTAAAAAAATCAGTTGTTTTTTTAAATTGATTACATTTTTCTGCCATCCTGATATATATATATATATATAATATTATATATATATATACTATATATATATAATAGTATATATATATATATATATATATATATATATAATATATATATAACTATAAATATAATAAGAATAATATATAGATTATAATAGCATATAATATATAAATTATAGATATATATATATTATATATATTACTATATATATTTTTAATTTGATTTTTGTTAAATTTTATGTAGATGAGTCAAAAATTTAAAAAAATTTTATAATTATAAAAAAATAGTCAAAACTTCAACAGAGATAAAGGAAATTACTTTATTGACAACACAATAAACGAAACACTTAAAAAATCAATATCCTGTAATTCAACCACAACAGAAATCCAAAACCAGACCATCACAAAAGTTGAAATAGAAAAGATACATCATTTCACTTTGCTCGTACTCTTCCTTCCGAAGATTCCCGACAGAGGCAGGGAGAATCTCTGCGAAAGCTAGAAGCTTTCAAAGTTAGGAGAAACCTAAATATTATTGTATTAATAAATAATAATAAAAGATCGTTTATACTATTCAGTGTATTTAATTCTCAAAAAAAGGTGATTATATTAAGGGGTGCTACTGCAACTATTATATATAAAATATAACTATATATATATATATACTATAATATATATATATATCTTATAATTTACATATTTACATACTATGCGGGCAAACATGCTATATCATCTATACATACAACAGTTTGCATTTATATAGTATATATATATTTTGAGGCACGCTTGAAATGCGAAAAGGCATCTTATTGTTTTTGCACCATTAAGCGAATGAGAATTTTAACCTTAGTTACCTAATATGCTTAATGAAAAAACTAAAATTTTAAAAACCATAGACAAGACAGACAGGATAGACAAAGGGACAGGACAGACAGACAGACAAAGACAGACAGACAAAGACAGGACAGACAGACCAAAACAATATTTCTCTTAAGAAAGACAGAAAGACAGAAAGACACACAGACCACACAGACCACACAGAACACACAGACACCACAGACCACACCAGACACACAGACATACAACACACAGAACACACAGAACACACAGACACACACAGACACACACAGACACACACAGACACACACACACACACACCAACACACACACACACACACACACACACACACACAACACACCACCACACCATAAACATCCCACACACACACACACACACACACACAACACACACACCACACACACACACACACACACACACACACACACACACAACCACACACACACACACACACACACACACCACACACACACACAGCCAAAAAGTATTTTTCAAACATTTTAAAGTTAAAATAAAAATACCGAAGGAAGGAAGAAACATTGAGAACGAGAGATGTTGCTGAATCAGAAACTAGGGTTGACCGATGGACCGGGGTTCGGTGCTGTGCTGTGCGGGCAGACAATTTTCAAGCGTCCATGTGCCGGTTCTGCTCAGCACAAAAAAAATACTTTGAATACATCGTTGCATCCGCGTCAAAACAAACATAATCCTTAAACTCTCACCCATTTTAGTTTTAACGTTTTTATAGTTCCAATCATGCGTCGATATATCATCGCTTTATTCCTTAATTCTTTACGCTCTTTAGTTCCGAAGTTGAGCCGAATCAATGCGATCATCACAACCTCTATTTCCAACTCGTTCTAACCCCTTTTAGTTTGAAGCTCACCCGATCATAACCGAACCTCTATTTCTAAAAACTTTCTAACCTTTAGTTTTCAAGTTAAACCCATCAAGCACTATTTCCAACCACTATTTCCAACTTCTACCCCTTTGAGTTTGAGCTCACCCTATCATACCAACCTCTATTTCTAACTTCTACCCTTTAGTTCAAAGTTTAACCCATCATTGCATCATATCCAACCACTATTAATAAAGCGTCTACCCCTTTAG
>JABUQX010071527.1:30000-37033 GCA_015478945.1 Trachelipus rathkii | reverse complement strand
TGATAGGCATACTGAAAAAACTAAAAATCTTCAAGATACTCTATTTAGGCTGCAAACATTTTATATAAAAGGCTTGGGATAAATAATTGGTCAAATTAGGTAAATAATTGAAACCAATTTATTATTTTATTTAATTTATTATTTTAATATAGATTATTTTCAAAATGATAACATGTCATTCAACCACGTAGGAAGAGCTTGTCAGTCACTATCAGTTTTTAATTGAGCAATTTAATTTTGGGCGTATATTATATCATTGATACTTATTTTTAAATGGCTCTTTGGAAGTGAAATATTTTTTTTCTCGATTTTAATTATGACATTTATTTTTTTTTTTACAAACCTCATGAATAAATATGACGGTAAATAAAATGTACTTTTCCGTTCTCAATTATAAGAAAAGATTAACAAGCACTTAAATATTTTAATTGATCTTTCATTTCATGATAATTTAATCAGTGGTGACTTATTCAATTTCCTCGTCAGAGCAAACCTTGAATGGACAGACCATTCGCGTTTTTCGTTTAAAAATAAATATACGATATTGTTTATTCGGAGCCTTGGTTTCAATTTTGACTAAACAAATAACTCTTACAGGTGCCTTACTTAATAGCAAAGTGCTTGATTCATTTATTTCTTAATTAGATAACAAATACCATTAATTTATATTCGTGACTATTTTAAGTAATAGATCAGACATTTCAAGTTCCAATAATATTGAAAAATCAAAACTAAGGTTTTAAAAATAAAACAAATAATTCAGAATGGGCCTAATAAACAATAGCCAAACTGATAATGTGGCCAGACTTACTTCGAAACCTAGTTCACAGCAATAAGTAGATGAAATTAAAGTTATTTTCGTAAGGTTTAGGAAAATTTATTTTACCTTGTTAAACAAACAAGACCGAGGCAGATCAAAAAAATTCCCCAAATGCCAAAGATACAAATATGAAATAACTCATCTGATATAGTAGCCATTTTCTGTTCAAAAAGCAGTATTCAGTCAATATGCTGGATCGGAAATTAAATTTAATTGAGATAATCTCAATATGCAAGATACGGAAAACGAGTGAAGAATGGATTAAAAAGAAAAAATCTTGCCTCAAACAAGTCGGTTACAATTCCAACTTGGAGATAGGGATAAATGTTTTTGTCTTCGAAATAATCTGAATTCTAAAAATCTCTTAAAAAAAGTTATCAATTATTAAAATTATCTAGTGCTTTACTCCAACAATAATTTAATAAATTATATCAGCTGACCATAAACATAATTGCAAGCGTCCAGCCTTTCCATTAGCGTCATACTGTATTCTTAAAAACTACGTAATGCTTACCTAAAAAGTAATACATTTTTAGATTCGGCGTAAGAATTTTACTTATAAAAAAATTAAATAAGTATGATTAATGAAATAATTGATAATAAATTAATATGTTTGTAAACTTAATTGGAAAATTCTATCGAACATCTGGCATCTCTATCAGTTCATGTAACGGGGTCTGAAATCGCTAAATTCTCTCACGCACAAAATTATTGAATTTTATATATATATATATAATATATAATAGTATATATATATATAAAGTATATATATATATAATATATATACATATATATAATATATATATATATATATATTATATTATAATTAGTGATGTATCGTTTCAAATTTATTGACATCCGGCGATGCGAAGAGTAGATTATCTAATTATACGCGCGATGCATAGTAGAATGCAGATGGGTCAAGATTTTTTTACATCGCGGATTTGCGGGCCAAAATGATTTATATTATTATATATATATATATATATATATATATATATATAATATATATATAAGTACATAAATATATATATATATATATATATAAAAAAATATAAAATATAATATATAAATATATAGAGTCAGCGCTATGTTTAGGCCTAAATTCTTTGAACATCTGACGAAAGGATGATTAGTTCATTCGATAGTTACATTAATTAATGTTGACAAAAGGAGAAAGGAGACCGGAAGAAATAGAGAGAAGTGAGTATCAAAATTCAGCAAGTGTGATGAAGAAATAATTTCAATGCTATATTCCTTTCTCGAAAAGGCCACCCAAAAACGTGTCATGATATTTATCGATGAACACGCGGGTTCAGTATCAATAAATATTTTCTGTTGTCTAGGGGTTAAAACTTTTTCAAATCCTTTACAACTTGCTGAATATAAGGACCGAGCTTCAATGAGAATTATCTAAAGGTTCTGGAAGCTGTGCAGGTTTTTGCAAATTAATCAAGATGAAAGCTGGAGTTTTACTCGTAAATAATATTAAAAAGATATCCAATCACCAAGTGTTAAGATCGGAATAGAGATGACAAAAGCAAAAAAAGCCAATTATGATAAATATCTGCCTTTTATATCACTATTTGGCAGATAATCATACAATAAGGAATTAACGAAAATAAATCATTCCATTAACATTAGATAAATCTAAATTCAATTACCCCCACCCCAAAACCCTAATTCCATAATTTTACCATTTGCTAATTAAAAATTTAATTTCTGTTTTTATATCTCACAATTTGTCTAAAATAAATCTAATTATAAAAAATCTACTTTCGAAGTAAATTTGAAATGATCAAACTTTTACTAAATAGGAGCGAAATCATTAATAATAGTTCTTTCAAAATTATAAAAATAAACTTTTGGTATATTCAAAGTCATATTATAGCTGCTTCTATTTTAGGGCATCTTGACAATTATATATATATATAATAATATAATATTAATTTAAATTTATAGTGATATATATAATATATATACTATATATATTATATATATATATATATATTATATATTATCATATATAAGTCCAATCCAGAAAGGTGTTCCTAAAGCAGGGGTATCTTAATTTGAGAAATTTTAGCCCCTAGCTGCTAATTATTTTAGTGAAGTGTATTTATCCTAGATAATAGTCATTTGACCTCTTAAATTTAAATGAGTTCCACTTTAATAAATAAAAATCTACTTAACCAATTTATTTTACGTGAATAATACTTTATATCTAGTCGCCTGCGTCCTGAGGATTTGTGTTTAATTGTCATTGCTTTAATTTGATTATAATGTATAATATATAATGAACATGTTAAATGAATGATAATATGACACCAAATTAATGATATTAACATCTTGACTATAGTAAACTTTTATTTTTTTTTTATACTTAATTGTTGTTTCTATCATAAATTTATTTAACTTTTGTAGCCTGATGATGGGAACTGATGTATTTCGAAACGTTGTAATTTTGTCATTAAAGTTTTTCCAATGCCCGCTTGTCTTTGGAGCCTCGATGCTGCTTTTTATCTCAAATATATATATACTAAAAATATATTATATATAATAATATAGAATATAATATAATAATATCTATATAATAAATATATATTATAATATATATAAATATCATATAATATATATAATATAAAGATATATAGTATATATATATATATATATATTATTATATAATATAATATAATATAATATATATATATATATATATAGATATATATATATTTATATATATATATAATATATATTATATATATTCTCAAATTATATATATATATATATATCTTTAAAATGATAGCAATGAATGGTCAAGAAAAACGTAATCGTTTCACAGCCGAGCCTTGTCGAAACATGATCATCACGGAAATCCCGTATATCGACCCATTTTATGCAAAAAAACTGGAGATATAGCAATAACAATGGGAACAAATAAACTCTGGCAAAAATTCCTGCATTTCGAGCGGAACAGTAATTAATTATAAATTTTCTCTCACAAAACCTTCAGTTGCCCCGCAATAATAGCTGCAAGAAATTATGAACTCTCTTTTTTGAACTATATGGCCCATAGTTTCGCAGTAGAGTTAATAATTGATAAATTTAAATAGGTCTGGTAGCATACGAATGATCCTCTCCAGCAATGGCGTCATGAAGGTAGTGACATACGAATGATCACTTCCAGCGATGGCATCATGAAGGTGATGGCATACGAATGGTCAGCTTCAGCGATGGTGTCTTGAAGGTGGTGGCATACGAATGGTCAGTTTCAGTGATGGTATCATGAAGGTGTTGGCATACGAATGATCACCTCCAGCGATGGCATCATGAAGGTGGTGGCATACGAGTGATCACCTCCAGCGATGGTATCATGAAGGTATTGACATACGAATGATCAGCTCCCTCTAACATTTTCCATTGTAAGCAGAATTTATTTGAGAAGAGTATAGGGAAGGTAGATTTTTTTTAACAAAATCATATAAAATTACACAGTGTAAAATATTTAAATCGGAAATTTTAGCTAAACTGTTATAGGAGAAACATAGGAATATTTTTATAGGAGTATAAGAATTTCAAGAGGTTTTCTGAGTATGTTAATTTCAATTAATATTGCGAATAAATGTGAAATAAAAAAGTAATTTGGAGAGAGAGAGAGTAAGAAGGAATCAAAGCTAACAAGGCCGTTTTTGAATCTAAAAATCATGTTAAAGTTTTTGTAACGATCGGTCCCCATTTCAAATAATGACGTAACAATCTATGAGTCGTCTTATATAGAACGGATAATTAAAGTGATAATTTAATACCTTAAAGATGCGACAATATGTTTATATTTATTTGCTCATTTATTTATATATTCAATCATTATTATTCATTAATTAATTATAGAGTTTATTTATTTGTATTCTTATGTATTTATCTTAATACAGATAAAATGGCCAGCAATGAAATTCTTTTATGTGATATCTGCACTCTCGATTTTAACCAAACTTATGTGATTCCTGTGGTCCTCTCATGTGGCCATACTTTGTGCAAACAGTGCATCAATATATTCATTGGAACTATTCAAAACGAATCATCGTGTCCAAAATTTCGGAAAATCATAAATGAAACAAGATTTCCAATAAACTATACTTCCATTCGCAATATTTAGTGCGAATCTCAAATGAACCCTAAATACCATATACTAGATAAAAATACTATACATATATTACTAGGGTACATCTCTGCCAAAAAATGAAGAGACTCAGTACTATTCTTGTAAGTGGCTGCCTCAATATTTTAGAGAAATCCCTTTCAGATATAATTATCCGTGGAGAATATACTACAGTATATAATTTTTACAATCCTTGAGAAAGATTCGTTGCGTACATTTTATTCCACGAGCTGAGATTAAAATAATTATGGAATAAACTCTTGTGATAGTCTCAGTAACATAATAAAAACGAAAAGTCTATACTTGAGATAGAAAAATATACATACTAATGGGTCTATCTCTGATACATGCTTACAAAGACCAGTGTGTTAAAAACTTACTGCTCAGAATTTAGTACGAATACGAGGTCATACGCGTATCACATCAATTAAATAACTCATTAATAGGACGTACACTAACTTTGCCCTCTGGACTTAACATTTACTTCTTAATCAATCACCACCCCTCCATTGAAATAGTGCGCTACTAGCCCGTGTAGTAGTATAGGTGGTTGTGGACAAATAAAATTAATAAAAACATTATTATGTTGAAATTATTAGTTATTTATTATTTACTAATCATTCGACATGTCGAGGATTGTAGTCCGCTAATGGGTTCATATGTTCAAACAAGCAACAATAGCAATTAATTATACCAGATTATCTCGCACCTACCAACCAAATTCTTGATTGTACGCTACACATAATTACTTGCGTAATCAAAGTGAAATTGCGCATCGCCAACCCGATGTACCACTCGAAGAAAACAAAAAACAAACATAAAAACCACAGAAAAGATAACAAATGAGAAAATATGGTGACATTTAGCATATATCATATATATAGAAACAAGCTCATAATGAAAATGTTAACGTCAGTGATTAATATGATAATAGTGAGAAGGATTTTGCACAGTATCTTGTTATCCATAAAACTTTATTAATTACCATTGTATTTATAAGATCTCAAACAGACTCTCTTTCCTAGCTTCCTTCTCCGTCTCTCCCTCTGCTCGGTGCTGATACTCAGAAGATGATAATCTTTGTCTATATCACATATAATATATACGCAATAAGGTGACTAAACAGTCAAAAAGGTATCATTAGAAATGCATACTCAGACAATATACCCTTCTTGATAAACTCTCTCCTCGAGTGTATCTGTCCTATGTGAGAAAAGTATCGCGGTATTGTGTGTGCTTGCTAGTGAACAGTTTAGGAGAAGATTTCCGACCTTAAAATATTATAGCACTGATGGATAAGGATTTAAAAAAGATAATGATTTTGTTAAAAAAAAAAAATCTACCATATCCCTATACCTTCTCAAATAAATCTGATTACCATGGAAAATGTTAGAGGGGACTTGATCATTACGTATGTCAATACCTCATGATACCATCGTGGAACGTGATCACTTCGTTATGCCACCACCTTCATTGTGCCATCGCTAGAGGTGCATCATTCGTATGCCACCACCTTCATGATACAATCGCTACTATATATATATATAATATATATTATATATATATATATATATAATATATACTATATATATATATATATAATATATATATATATATATATATATATATTATATAAACTTAGTTTAAATATTTAAATCCTTGTAAACATTCCTGCAATTACGAACGAGAACCTGATTAAATTTATCATTTACTCTACTGCCGAACCTTATGGGGCATATAGTTTCAAAAAGATGAGCAAATTCTTGCAGCTTATTATGCGGGGCACTGAAGTTTTGTGAGAGAAAATTTATAAATAAATTACCTGTCCCGCTCGAAATTGCAGGGAATTTTTGCCACGAGTTATTGTCCATTGTTATGCTATATCTACCAGTTTTGCCATAAAATGGTCGATTATACGGGAATTTTCCGTGCATGATCATGTTTTCGACAAGGCTCGCTGTTGAAACCGAATTACGTTTTCTTGACCATTCATTGCTATCATTTTAAAAGATAGTAATATAGTATATATATATTATATAATACGTATATAATATATA
>JABUQX010071527.1:0-27500 GCA_015478945.1 Trachelipus rathkii | reverse complement strand
CCTCGGTCTTGTTTGTTTAACAAGGTAAAATAAATTTTCCTAAACCTTACGAATAACTTTAATTTCATCTACTTATTGCTGTGAACTAGGTTTCGAAGTAAGTCTGGCCACATTATCAGTTTGGCTATTGTTTATTAGGCCCATTCTGAATTATTTGTTTTATTTTTAAAACCTTAGTTTTGATTTTTCAATATTATTGGAACTTGAAATGTCTGATCTATTACTTAAAATAGTCACGAATATAAATTAATGGTATTTGTTATCTAATTAAGAAATAAATGAATCAAGCACTTTGCTATTAAGTAAGGCACCTGTAAGAGTTATTTGTTTAGTCAAAATTGAAACCAAGGCTCCGAATAAACAATATCGTATATTTATTTTTAAACGAAAAACGCGAATGGTCTGTCCATTCAAGGTTTGCTCTGACGAGGAAATTGAATAAGTCACCACTGATTAAATTATCATGAAATGAAAGTTAAAATATTTAAGTGCTTGAAACCTTTTCTTATAATTGAGAACGGAAAAGTACATTTTATTTACCGTCCTATTTATTCATGAGATTGGTAAAAAAAAAAAAAATAAATGTCATAATTAAAATCGAGAAAAATATTTCACTTCCAAAGAGCCATTTAAAAATAAGTATCAATGATATAATATACGCCCAAAATTAAATTGCTCAATTAAAAACTGATAGTGACTGACAAGCTCTTCCTACGTGGTTGAATGACATGTTATCATTTTGAAAATAATCTATATTAAAATAATAAATTAAATAAAATAATAAATTGGTTTCAATTATTTACCTAATTTGACCAATTATTTATCCCAAGCCTTTTATATAAAATGTTTGCAGCCTAAATAGAGTATCTTGAAGATTTTTAGTTTTTTCAGTATGCCTATCAATGTTTTTCCATTTAACTTCCCCATTCTTAAACAGCCAGTCTCGAGGCAGCCGAATTATATATGTCAAGAAGGGGGCAAAACAGAAATGTAAATTAAATCCACCCAATCCCTTGTCTAATGCATTCCCTCAGGTGGGTCTTAAAGAAATTGTTTAAGATTTTAAACTTTGACAAGAAAATCTTCAGGTGACAGGATAAGAACTTTTATTTATCAATGACTTTATTAAAACATACTTTATTTGAGATAAATCGGTAGCGTGGTTAGTTTTTTAAGTGGTATAATATTCCTGGAGTGATGTGGCACATAACTTAATCAATTTAGTGAGCGTGGTGGTAAATTCGGAGTAAGCGTGATAGGTCCAAAACACAGGTCCGTTGTAAGGGCAAATCTGTTTGGGAAAAAGAACGGGGGAAATTTAATAAACTTATAATCTGCCTGAATAAGTTAACTCTTAGGATCTTTCGATTGAATAACAAGATGAGGAACAATATCTTGGAAACTTCCTACAATACTGCCGTCAAATCAGCCACTTCTGACTTCGACTAGGGAAAGAAAGGCTGATCACCTTGGTCGACAGTAACTACCGTCTTTAAATGGGGCCTATCCAACAGCCACTTCTGTCTGGATAGGTTCGAGCCTCAGCCAACTTCTGACAGCTCTGGGGAAACTCGAAGTGAGTTTGGGAAACAGTTAAATACTGTTTCAATAAACAGTATCTCGGCCACTTCTGACAATACTGCCGCCGAATAAACCACTTCTGACTTCGACTAGGGAAAGGCTGAAGGCCTTGGTTGACAGTAACTACTGTCTTTAAATGGGGCCTATCCAACAGCCACTTCTGTCTGATGAGTTTCCATCGATTGTCGGTAAATTGACACAGATCAAAGGAAGCGAATGTTAAGAAATTAACTCCTGCCACATATTCCTATTGCTTCGGCAACACAAGTCTGGGTTTTATTTTATGTGCGGACCTAGCTTAGCTTGTTAAGGTTTTTTTATAATCTTTGTGTTAGTCTAGTGTATCTACATTTTTTTTTGTTAAAAAAAAACTAGGTCTGTTAATTTGTGAATATTAAGTTTGTGGAATTCTACTTAAATAGAGCACTGTAGGGCAAACACATGGGTCAATTAAAGTTATTTAGAAAAATATATGTGAATGGATTATTTTACAGTAATAATTCTCTTCAATTTGTGAATACTGTAAAATTTTGGGAAGCAGACATAAATAGAGCTATAATAAGACAAGTTGCAATTGAAAATCTGTCCATATTGTAATTTTTGAGGAGAAAGGGAGAATAATTGCAATAGTAAAATTTATTTAGTTTTGAGCTTAGTGCAATATATGTTTAATTCGGCTCTTATGTATTTCAAGGCTACATTTCATTTATTCTATTATATCAATACTTTCGAACGAGTTAAGAATTAAATTTCAAAGGTGTGAAGCTTTGAAAAGAATATAATACTTTTTTATTAGTTTTATTAATGTTTTTTTCGTTGCAATTTTTTGTAAGCTTTTATTTATTATTATTATTATTATTATTATGAATGATTTTTTTCTAATTTTTTTTTATTTTTCGTTTATTTAATTATTATTAGTATAATTTTGGGAGTATTTTCATTTGAAAAGAAAATTCACCGCAGACCCTCGAGTAAAGTGAGAGAGGCACCCTGCTTTAGCAGGGGGTGCGGGGGACGATATAGAGGGGGGGCCTATTTCCTCCTAATTAATTGCAATTATATATATATATATATATATATATATATATATATATATATATATATATATATATTATATAATATATATATAGGATATATATATTATTATAATTTATATATAATAATATATTGGTGCCCGTTTTGTAACGGGTTTTTTATACTAAAATTGAAAAGCAAGCCACAAAGGGTTTACTATCCCATTTCATTTGTTTGCAAATATGTTTATGATCAGTTGATATAATGCATTAAATTATTGTTGGAGTAAAGCACTAGATTATTTTAATTCTTGATTATTTTATGAGATTTTTAGAATTCATATTTCAAAGACTGGAACATTTATCCCCATCTCCAAGTTGGAATTGTAACAGACTTGTTTGAGGCAAAATCTTTCCTTTTTAATCCATTCTTCACTCGTTTTCCGTATCTTGCTTATTGAGATTATCTCAATTAAATTTAATTTCCGATCCAGCATATTGACTGAATACTGCTTTTTGAACAGAAAATGGCTACTAAATCAGTTGAGCTATTTTACATTTGTATCTTTGGCATTTGGGGAATTGCGTTGATCTGCCTCAGTTTTGTTTGTTTAACAAGATCAAATAAATTTTCCTAAACCTTCCCCGAGGAACTTTAATTTCATCTACTTACTGTTGTGGACTAGGTTTGGAAATAAGTCTGGAAACATTATCAGTTTGGCTATTGTTTATTAGGCCCATTCTGAATT
Organism: Trachelipus rathkii; assembly: GCA_015478945.1. NCBI lineage: Eukaryota > Metazoa > Arthropoda > Malacostraca > Isopoda > Trachelipodidae > Trachelipus > Trachelipus rathkii. The sequence goes on along the minus strand of JABUQX010071527.1, from coordinate 24,157 downwards.
ATTTGTTTTATTTTTAAAACCTTAGTTTTGATTTTTCAATATTATTGGAACTTGAAATGTCTGATCTAATACTTAAAATAGTCACTAATATAAATTAATGGTATTTGTTATCTAAATAAAAAAATCCAGCACTTTATTATTAAGTAAGGCACCTGTAAGAGACTTATTTGTTTGGTCAAATTGAAACCAAGGCTCCGAATAAACAATATCGTATATTTTTAAACGAAAAACGCGAATGGTCTATCCATGTTATGTTTCCTCTGACGAATCAATTGAATAAAGTCCACTGATTAAATTATCATCAAATGAAAGTGAATCAAAGCACAGATCAATTAAAATATTTAAGTGCTTGTTAATCTTGTCTTATAATTGGGAACGGAAAAGTACATTTTATTTAGTCATATTTATTCATGAGGTTTGTAAAAAAAAAAAAAAAAATTCACATAATTAACGAAAAAATGTTTCATTTTCCAAAGAAGCCATTAAAAATAAAGATCAGGGAAATAAATACGCCCAATAAATCTGCTCTTTTAAAACTGATAGTGACTGACAAGCTCTTCCTACGTGGTTGAACGATATGTTAATTTTCCATTTTGAAGAATTTATATTTTATTTAAATAAAAAATTAATAAATTCATAATAAATAGTTTCAAACTATTTACATTTGCCAATTCTTATCCAAGCCATTTATATAAATGTTTGCAGCCTAAACTAGAGGCTTGGAACGATTTTTATTCTCCGGATATGGCCTATCAGATGTTTTACCCTTTTACTTGGCCCCTTCTTAAACAGACGTCTCGAGCGAGCCGCTATTATTATATACATATATTCTATAACTACTATATAATGAATCAACTATATATATATATATATAATATATATATATACTATATATATTATTATATATAATATATATATATTATATATATATATCAAGAAGGGAAAAAAACAGAAAAGTAAATTAAATCCACCCAATTCCTTGTCTAATGCATTCTATCAGGTGGGTCTTAAAGAAAGGAAGACTGAATACAGCAGCAAAAACAGATGAAGGCAAGAAGTTTCGCAAGACATGTGGTTGGAAAGGGGGCACCACAATGAACTATAGAAATAGAAAGTGCCAATGTCACGTCGCAAGGAAAGCGGTTCAAGGGAGTCAGAAAGAAGGGGGACAGTCTTATTAGGCTACGTCTTCAAGCCATCCAAAAGTAGAGTGGAACCGGAGCCACTCCAAATGTGAGAACAGTACCCCATACAAGGGTGGGTAAGATTCTTAAATAATGGAGTAACTGAGTAGAAGAAAAAAATTCATGCAATCTGAAGAGAATCGCTTGTTTCTTTAAGGTCACCCGTTGTGATATGAGGTTTTCCAAGACAAGTAATTGTGAAAAAAGTAAACTTAATTCATGTCAATAAAAATAATATGATTATTTAACATTTAACTTGGTCAATGATGATAATTGTTAAATGAAAACTTAAGCCTATTTAATCAAATGAACCTTACAAATTCTTTATTGAAAGTAATAGATATTATATATATTATTATATATATAGAATATATTATAATATATATATATTATACATATATAACTATATATATATATTTATATATATATTATATATATATAATATATATTATAAAAAAAAGTTGGAAATGATTAAAACATTTTTACAGTACAGAAAATAGGTGAAATTATATATGAGAATGTTTGATTGTTTTAAAAACAATTATTCTTATTCTTTTTTGCCTATCAGAAGCTCCCAAGGAGGCTTCTCATGATTTGGTGTTTGACGAGTTAAAGCAGGATTTGTAAAGAAGAGAAGTATCATGTCGTTTCTTAAGATAATTGCAATGAGAAGAAGAAGACTGGCGAGTACGGACTCTCATTCAAGTGCACCGGCGTCTACGGACACTCGTACAAATGCCCGTCGAGTACGGGCCCTCATACAAGTGCTTATTCCTTATTCCTGGATCACTTTCTCATCATATTCGAATGAGTCGTAGAAGTCAGGTTTTTTCTTAACCCGCTGACTTCTGTTATCACCTGAAGTATTAGAAGCTGTTGGTGATCTACGCTTCCAATAAAACTGGTGACGACATGTGCAAATTTTTGTTGGCAATTAGCACCTCTTTTTGGCATTCAGGACATCTTTTGAATATTTTTAGTGACATATCTCAAATTTGTCAAAAAATAATTATGAAATTATAGAACTTTAAAGAGCTTAAGTTATAACACAAATCAGGCCTCGTTTGCCACTCAACCAATTCATATGTCCTGGATCATTTTCTCATATTGGAATGGGTCGTAGAAGTCGGGTTTTTTCTTAACTCGATGGTTCCTTCTGTTAACACCTAAAGTATTAGAAGCTGTATGTTGGTCTACGCTAAAAAATAAAACTGGTGACCACATGTGCACATTTTCTTTGCAATTGGTACCTCCTTTTGGCATTCAGGATTTCTTTTGAATCCATTTGGTGTCATCTCAAATTTGTCAAAAAAAATTTATGAAATTAAAAAACTTTAAGAAATTAAAAAACTTTAAGAAACTTACGTTATAACACAAATCAGGCCTCGCATGTCCATTCAACCAATTCATCTGTCCTGGATCATTTTCTCATTTTCAAATGAATAGTTGAAGTCGGGGGTTTTTTGTCAACCTGTTGGCTCCTTCTGTTATCACCTGAAGTATTAGAAGCTGTTGGTGGTCTGCGCTTCCAATAAAACTGGTGACTACTTGTGCAATTTTTTTTTTTAATTGGTACCTCTTTTTGGCATTCACATCTTTTGAATCCTTTTGGTGACATATCTCAAATTTGTAAAAAAAAAAATTTATGAAATTAAAGAACTTTAAAGAACTAACGTTATAACACAAATTAGGCCTCGTTTTTCCATTGAGCCAATTCATCTATCCTGGATCATTTTCTCATATTCAAATGAGTCGTAAAAGTCGGGTTTTTTCTTGACCCGCTGGCTTCTGCGGTTATCACCTAAAGTATTAGAATCTGTTGTTGGTCTACGCTTCCAATAAAGCTGGTGACCACGTATGCTAGTTTTTTTTTTTTTTGCATTTGGTACCTGTTTTTGGCATTCAGGACAACTTTTGAATCCTTTTGAATGACATACACACGTCTTTTATTTATTTCACCTTGCAAATAAACTGCTTTATAACATAATCAAAATTGACAGATTGCACCTCCCATACCCTTCCTCTTTCTATAATATAAACAAATTTAAAAACGAATTCTTATAACACCTTTATTCATGAGACACATTCATTACACAGCAAACTAAAACTAAACCAATCACGCACAACCACCTAAAACAATACAAATCAATAACTCGTGCACGCAAACACAAAACCAAAAAAAAAAAAAAAAAAAAAAAAAACCGGGTGGCTCTAGGGAAAAAGCGCGCGGTTACTTTTACCCAATCAGCAACACGCGGCCACCCTGGATCCAGTGTATAATACGCACCATCCATAAGAACACATAAGAATAAGAAGAGAATACTTCTAGTGAAAACTCCATTATATTAAAAGAAACCACAGATAACATTAAGGGCGCAGTGAAGAAATAAGAGACATAACCGTCGAAGAATAATATGACGCACCTCCAACCGAAGAATCTATAAGTATCCTAAATAATACAAGCCACACGACAAGGAGGATTCCAGTGCATTCCGAAATTCCCGCTGATGACAAGAGTAAAAAATCTTCTGGACATTCATTTAACCAAATGTTTTGACATGCTCACAGAAAGAAAGATTTTTATCTTCATCAGCTCGGGATTCGAAACACTCACGGCACTCCGCGCTTGCTCCGCACCCCCACAAACCACCACAACACAAACAACAACCACCACCAACCAACCAAAACCACAACCACAACGGTAACCAGTAACCCGGACACCAAACACCCGGCCTCTAAAACCACCAACAAAATAGGCCCACTCAACATAACACCAGTCCCCAAAACACCAAGAACAGCTTACCAAGCGTAGTTTTTAAAGCACCCGGTTTTCTCATCCCATAATTGCTGAGTACTCAAAGGCCTGGCCCCCATAATTTTTTTTTTTTTAATTTAATTTTTAATATTTATTCAAACATATTTTTTAATTTTAATATTATTATTATTTAATTTATATATTATATTTAATAATCATTAATTATTAATCTATATTTATTATATTATATTATTATATTATATTACTAATTAGTAGTCTGGTCAAATGGCTGAAAATATTTCAGGCATTTTAAAGGTTTTGATTTGGATCATGATTCGTGATCGATATCGAAGGTATTAGAAATATGTCAGAAATATTAAGTATTGTATTTATGGGCATATAGTTCTATAGCTGAACATATTTCTTTTGCGGTGAACTCTGACAACTATATGGTGTTTACTAAATAGTTTATAAAACTATATCGATCACGATTTTGATCACAAAATCTTTAAATCAGCTCTCTGGCAAGGTAGATGTCATGATTCGCAAACTTCTGCGCTACTCTACGATTCACATAGGGTACATCAGACATGGTTTTGTTGCCACAAGGGGCTTGGAGAAATTCTTGTAACTTAGTCATCTTGGTTAAGTAAATAAAAACCTAATTAGATGGATAAGAAAAAAGGTGACGTTCTTCTAAATTTTCATCATTTTAAATGAAGTCACAAAGATTTTACTTGCATTCAGCGCGGATTCGAACACTGGACCTCCGCGTTGCTGAGATAACAGTAACCGGATGCTCTAACCACTAGGCCATCCACGTCCCCAAAAAAGAACGCTTCAAGCGTAGTTTTTAAAGCACCCGGTTTTCTCATCCCATAAATGCTGAGTACTCAAAGGCCTGGCCCCCATTTAAATGAATGAGTCACAGAAGATTTACTCTTCATCCAGCGGGATTCGAACACTGGACCTCCGCGTTGCTGAGGTAACAACAACCGGAACAGTAACCGGCGCTTTATCCACTAAGCCATCCACGTCCCCAAAAAAGAACGCTTCAAGCGTAGTTTTTAAAGCACACCGGTTTTTCATCCCATAATAGCTGATACTCAAAGGCCTTGGCCCCCATTTAAATGAATGAGTCACAGAAGATTTTACTCTTCATCAGCGGGATTCGAACACTGGACCTCCGCGTTTAAGCATAAACTTAAGATCCAGAAGGGGCGGAGAATACGGCACCACTTTGATATTTTTCAAATTAGGAGGAGAGTGTTTAAGTTTATGCTTAAACAATTGTTTAACATTAATTTGATCATTAATTTTCCTGAGACTCTCTCACGCATCTTAGTCATCAATAATCCTACTAAACTACGCAGGCTATGGAAAAAGGATTGTTTATCACATTCATAGCTGTATTGTGCAGTGAGTTGCTATTATGGAAAAACGATTGTGAAGTCCTTGAAAAATCAGGAATCGATCAACACAAGGGGGAAGTCAAGAAGAGGGAATCAAAGCAGTGCAGTTTCTAAATTGACCATCATGACACCCGTGACAATATTCATGGGATGGGATGGAGGCCACTCGTTTTTACTATATATCGGCATCCGAGAATAAAACTATGACCTCAGATGACTAGAAGACACCCATTTTTCCCTATCCCAAGACAATAAATTTCTATAATTGTCCGGAAGGTTATTTTTAAATTTTGGATTCTACCACCAAAAAATCATAAAGCATAGGAATGTGAACCAAATTAATATTGCCGAATAAATAACAAATAGAGAAAGAGAGGAGGATGTCATCCTATAATTTTCTACTGTAACTGTGATTTCCTATAGTAATTTCGAAATTGCTTAAACATCTTTTTACGACATCAGTTCTCTAGTATTTGAGAGATGGACCACCGAGTTATTTCATAGTCATCGACAAACGACAACACGTATCATTGTCTAATCAATAACTTTCCAATTACACTCTAAAGTTTCTCTTACATTAACAGTGCGTTCTTAATTGATCATCGTATTTATATTTCGACTAATACAGTCAATGAGTTGATTACGAGAGGGACATCCCTAATATTTGTTACATATATATAATTTATATATATATATATATAGTATAATATTATTATATAATATATAGAATAAACTATATAATAGAAATAAATATAATATGATTATATAATATATATTATATATAATATTTAAATATATATTTAAAAAAAATTAAATTTTTTTCAAGCGGCGATTCAGTAACATTTTAACTACTCGGGCTCGACTCTCTCTCTCTCTCTTCTTCTCTTCTCTCACCTAATACTTTTTTTTATAATATACTATATATATATATCAATACTACTATCATAATATATATATACTATAGAATTATATATATATATATATAATATATATTAATAACACAAACTTAATTACAAAGAAGACTCCCTTATTAATATACATGAAAAATGATCGATACACTTTTTGACACCTGGCCCATGCAAACAACAAATGTAAACTAAAAGATGCTCAAAGGCAAACAAATATAAACAATATAGTGCTTAAAGTCACACCAATTCTCCCCATTCCATTTGTTGAGCAACAAACATCACCTTATTTCAACATGATTTGAAAACCATACGTATTATGTAATTGCCAGATGATTCTCCGAGATTATGTATCAATACTATTACATTCAAACCTATAATAATATTAAAATTTAGTAATATTTTCTTTCATATTGACCAATTTTCGCTCAAAAGAATAAACATGAATATTTTTTTTCAATGATGTTTACTTTTAACTGAAAGTGTTATATATGATATATAATATATATATATATATAATACAATATATACAATAATATATATAATATATATATACTATATATATACTATAATATATATATTAGTACTATATATATATATAATTATATAGCTGCAACCAGAATCGCATTTTCCCCATCGGATTGTTGAGTCGTTTTCCAACAAATTTCATTTTGAAGAAAATAAAAAACATTGAAAGTTTTAAAGGTTAAGTTATTTCTAATTTCATTTTAATATTAAATATTGAATATTAACTTTATAATAAATTAAAGTTTTTTTTTTTAAGTCGGCACAATTCTTGTTGAAATTTAATTATAGCAGCATCCTGTAATCCATATACTGTTTAATTTAATAATATCTATATTATCAATTAATGCAATATTATTAGATATTAAAGAATGCGTAAATATCAGTCAGAATACTATTAATACTCGGATCTTTTAAACACCTAAAACTTAATGAATAATAATAATAATAAATAATAATAATAATAATAATAATAATTAATAATAATAATAATATATATATAATATAATAATACCTATATATATATAAATAAATATTTCTTTATATCAATGCCAGTATTTTTTAGAATTCATATATATATTAATAGTATAAATATCTATATACCTATAAATAAATAAAAATAAAGATAAAAAAATAAAAAAGTAAAAGTTAAAAGTAATAATAAAATAATCAATCAATAGTAATAATAATAATAATAATAAGTTATATAAAAATAATAATAATAATAATATAATAATAATAATAATAATCAATATAATAATAATAATAATAATTTAGCACAAACACCAAAGCACTGATTCAACAGAACATTATAGAAATCTGATTTTAAAACTGCGAACACTCCCAAAGCAGAAAAGAAACTGCTTCTATTTATTAAATTTTGAAGATTTGCTAAATCACCGTTTTTTCAGCAAAGATACTGACAAACGTTTCCCTCGCGTCCCTCCCTCCAAGGTAATTCTCTTACTCCGAATCTTCCATAAAAAAAAGGTTTCAAATTCATTAAATTTTATATTAGTTTATTCTTCCCCTAATCAAATTTTTAACCATTCTTTCATTACTTTAAAAGAACCTCCTTTGGTTAATAAATGAAGTCTATTATCTATCTATCTATCTATCTATCTATCTATCTATCTTATCTATTTATTCTATCGATCTTATCTATCTAACTTGATGGATTTGAATCGGAAATGAGTTTTAGTTTTTTAAGTTCTTATTTAATTTAATTTCAAAAAAAAACAATTTTAACTCTATTAACATGCTTCCTATTCCACAATTCTGCATAGCGTTTTATACTTAAAGCTCGAAAAATTATATATATTATATAATATATATATATATATATATATATATATATATAATAATATATATTTTATATATATTATATATATATATATGAATATATATAAATTATATTTATATTAAAATCTTTATATATATAATATTATATATAATATATATATATATATTAATATATATACACTATAATATCATATTAATATTATATATATATATATATATATTATATTATATATATTAAATTATATTTTATATTGTAATTATATATATATATATTATATAATATAGTATATAACTAAATATATTATATATATAATATAATATATATTATATATACTATATAATATATATATTTTACAGTTGTCCAAAGGACTTCACGGGCAGAGCCCTATTTCAGGAGGGGGTGTTTGCACGCTAAAATTTCATCAACTAGCGTAAATTACCGCAAGATGAGCACAGACGCAGGCTTTTAAAGTGAGGGAGATTAAATCAGCAGGAAACACAGGAGATGAGAAGAGATTCCACAGAACAGAATGTGGCAGGAAAGAAAGGAAGCACCGGACAACGAACTAGCCTGGAGTTACCTACATCAACACAAAACCCATGTGAGACACAGCACCCCTTGTGTACGAGGGCGTCGTAAAGGTGGTGGTACGGCGATTTAATGTTCCCTCGAACAGCCTGCCGTTGCAAAAAGATAACCATATCAGTGAACACAAAGATGAATTAGAATACCAATCATCGCGCCGCAAAGATAGAGGATCACAATCGAACCAGGAGACAGATACAGAAAGTTTATAAGGACACTTGGCTTTTGGGACATCGACCCTGTCAAGAAGCCGGCGTGAAAACCAAGTGCCCCCCAGATTAATACGAGAACAGGTACTCCAATACAAAGGCGGCATGAGTCCACTTAGTATAAAATGGAGTAAACTGAGACGAAAAAAAAAAATCTCGCAGTCTAAACAGAACTCCCAGTTTCTTTGAGGCCGCCCTAGCAACCGTTGTGATGTTGTAGTTGTTATAAAAAAAACACAAAGAGTATAAAGCCACCTATTTTTGTTCAGTGAACAGAAGGAGCAACAAAAGAAAACACCACACAGGTACTTTACAGGTAACTTTATTTAAGAAAAAAATAAAGAACAAAATAAAATACTCAGTCAGTTCGTTCTTTATTAAGTCGTCCGTCAAAAAATAATAAACATTCTATATAAATATAATAAGCCAAAAATATAATAAGCAAAGCAATATTAATTTTACACAAACTTAAACTAAACAAACAGCGATGTACAATATAAAAAAAAAGAGCAATGATAATAAAAAAAACAGTATACAATACACCTTAATTTTTAACAACAAACAATAGCAACCTTATATAGGAAGCAAGCAAGTAAAAAAAACAATATACAATAAACCTTAAATATTTAACATACAAATATTTATTTATTTTATTTACCATACAATAGGAAACATAAATTAACCAGCAATTTTATACGCATAAACAAAATTATAATATAAATACCAAAATATAAATAATATAGCTTACCTCTAGTAAAATAAATTTTATAATATAAACTCTAATATAGAAAATAAAACAAAACCAACACAACAAAACTCTACAGGGTGATCAGCCCACAAATATCTACTATATTAATGTACAAATATTTTAACAATCCCTGAATACAATTCAAAGGGTTTATTTGATACTGGGTTTTTTCAGAGGTATAGGTTCGGGGTAATTTCTTGTTCAGGGGTAGGGGTTTAGGGGTATTGGTTCAGGGGTAGTGGTTTTTAGGGTATACTTCTTCAGGGGTAGGGGTTTAGGGGTATTCTTCTTCAGGGGTAGGGGTTTAGGGGTATTCTGCTTCAGGGGTACCTCAGGGAAACAACCGGTGATATCCTGGTTCAATTAGATTCGTCTCAAGGAAACAAAGAGTCAGAAGTAATCCCTCTTTTGAGACTCACGGAGGATCGAAAACGTATGTCTCTTATTAAAGAATCAGTCACAAAAAAAAACTGGACAGTATATTGTCCAGTTTTTTCTCTTCTCCCAGCGGTACAAACTGGAAAGAGAAGAAAAAAACCACCGCCATAAGCATTCATAAACAAAATAATAATAATAATAATAAATAATAATAATAATTAATAAAATAATAATAATAATAACAATAATAATAATAATAATTAGTTATAGAAGTATAGTAATAATAATAATAACAATATTAATAAGGTATACTACTTAATAGTAAAAGTAATAATAATAATAATAATAATAATAATAATAATAATAATAATAATAATAATAATAATAATAATAATAATAATAATAATAATAATAATAAAGCTTGATACATTAATTAAGATAATAATAATAAAAATTAATAAGTGAAGCAAAAAGCAAAATAATAATAATAATAATAATAATAATAATAATAATAATAAATTAATATAATTAATAGTAAAAGTTATAATAATAATTAAGTCATAGCAGTAATTATAAAAATAATAATGATAATAATAATCATAAGAATAAAAATAAATACCTTAATTCAAAAATAAGCAATCTTTGTCTTTAGTCAAATATCCGTTGTCAAAACGGAAATCATCAAGAAAACAAAAGTATCACAAAAAAATTCTTTGTGATTGAAAGCTAAGGTATAAAGTTAACTTTCTTGAAAAATTACTTTGTATTAACAAATTTAAACCAATAAAAGGCTTACTCTGTAGGAAGAAAAGAGAAATAAATGTAATACATCATTAAAAAAATAGAAAACAACAATCATTCACTTTCAAACAAGAAAAATGCCAGACGAGCGTGTGGACAGAAAAGTTGGAATCATAGGTAAGGAAAACCGAAGGAAAGGAGGTGAGGATAGGATGTTTATGCCTGATGCCGTCTGGCCACCCACCCTCACTTTCACTCACATTTTATTCCAAAATCTATCAACCTACATTCTTTCGTTCTCTCTCTCTCTCTTCCTCCCGCTCTCTTTCTCTCTCTCTGCAAACAATAATAATAATAAACACTATATAATATGATACAAACATAAACTCTCTTTACAGTCAGCTCACCACATCCCTCCCACCTAAGTTTGTATCATATTTATCCCCAACACATTCTTCATTTACAAAACAGTTTTCATTACCCAATCATACTCTTTCACTGTACCTCTACTCCTAGTACAGGGTCTCTCATACTCTACCACCTTTTCATTTTCTTCCCTCTCAATACTTTCATCTCTCACGTCTCTTACATCTATTACTTCATTCCTACTTTCTTTCCTAGTTAACCTTTCAGACATCTCAGCAATCTCCTTATCAATCTCTCTTACCCTTGCATTTGCTCTTATTTCATTCACTACTTCATCCAGTTCCACACAGAATTTACTCAAATCAGCTGCTTCCATATGCTCACTATTTTCCTTAAATTCTCTCAATCCTACTATATACTTTCTCTCTCATTCAACGGAAATTTACACAATTTATACGTCTGATTCATTTCGTACGCACATTATTTATTCTCGTTATCCCACAAAATTCCAGAAATTCATTCCAGCACCACTTTCATTCTCAACAAATCTCTTATTCCTACCAACCTTTCGTATTCTTTTTCTTCTAGTTTCCACTAACACCAAGTTTTTCCCATCCAACCATGAATCATGCCCTCAACCTCTTCTACTTCATTCTCATCATTCACTAGAAAACCATACACTGGGTAATCCTTCACATACTCAGGCGGTTCCCTCCACAGTCGAAACTGTCTGATGCGCTCTACTCTCATTCATTCTACCATTCTTATCACCTTCTACCACATAACTTGCTCCATTCGACATCACCTTTTTCACAACATATGGCCCTTCAAAATTTTCTCTCATCTTACATTCAACCGCCCTTTCTCAATCACTTCTTTTAAAACTTTATCCCCTACCTCAAAACTTGCAAACTTCAAACTCCCTTTCCTCCATACATCCTTATCACTTTCAGGCAATCCTAACCTAGGTCTCACAAACTTTTCGAAATTCATTACATACATACACGGAGACATACCAGTAGCCCTATGTACAGTCATATTATATGCCCATAATACTTTTCCTAACCAATAATCCCAATCATTCTCTTGTTCACTCATCATTCTTAACATCTCACTCAATGTCCGTACCGTTCTTTCAGCCAATCCATTCGAACTAAGCATATACGGAGTCGTTTTTCACTGTTCAATCCCTATCAACTCAACATTTGCTCAAACGCCTGTCCTACAAATTCTCAGGCCCATTGTCACTCAACATTGCGCTTCGGTTTACAAATAACACCATTGGCAACCAAAAACCTCTCTCCACTACCTTAGCACAATCACACTAGGTTTTCTTTACAGGCCACAGCATATGCAAATTACCTTATGGTCACCATTCACTACCATCCTAACATCCCACATGCAGTCACCTCGGTAACAAACACAATCAATCACTACTAACTCAAAAGTTCACTCAATCCATTCGTAACACAAGGAGGTTTCACATATACATTCTCTGATACTTTCCTTTCTGGCATTCTTCACAAGTAGTTGCTACATCATTCACTATCTTTCGCAACCAAGGATTAAACACTCTCTCTTTCATACATTCCCACAATTTAAACCTACCCATGTGTCCAAATCTACGATGAATTACTAGTGCCATCCCTACTGCCCCAACCACAGAAAATACCGGTACATACAAATCATCCTCTCGCACTTTCCTAATATAATAAACCACATTCGCACACACTACAAACTTTTTTGCAAATACCCTAAAATCTTCTATCAACTGGCCCCATCTACACACTTCCTTCCTTACCCGACAAAATACATTTTCTCAGCTCACATACCATTGGACATTCCTCTTGCATTACTTCAATATCTTTCATACTTAACAATTCTTCATCCCCCACACCGACTCTCACCATTCCTACAAAATCAGCCACACACACATTCCCCTTCTGCATTCTAACTACCTCCCTATTCCCTTTCAACAATCTTTCATTCCCTACATCTACGGACAATCCATTCATTCTTAAAAATTCAATTCCAAACAAAAAACAATACGGCATTCTTTCTTCATCAAGCACTACAAACTTATGTTCAACTTCCCCTAGCGTTCCTATTTCTACTTTTAACAAAACCTCCTCCCAAGCTACTATCTCACTCGACCCAATCCCTTTTATCTTTATATTCGTACTCCTCCTCTGGATCTGCCATGTCACCCGCTCAATCTCACGTACCACAGATGTATTCACTAAAGAAATCTGAACCCCAGTATCAATCAGTCCACAATATACCTTTCCTCTCACCTGTATTTTCACTTCCATTCTTCCACTCATCCCATGTTCGCAATACACTACTTCTTCAATCTCACCAGGACAAATCATTTTCACATCCTCATCATCCTTTATGATACAATCTTCTACTTCCTTTTCCAAAACATACTTCCTATCATAACTCTTTTTCTCTATCACCCAATTATAATGCACCCCACTCAAACACTGCAAATGAAGCTCACTTACACTATTTCTGTCAACACTCTCATTCCTATAAATTACAGGTTTCTCCCCACCATAATGCATGCACACAACTACCTTAAACAACTTGCTCACAACAATCAATACTTCTTGTAATGGAATCACACCTACATTACACATAGCCTTTAACTCTTTCATAAACTGTCTCACCTTCCTAATTCCTATCTGCTCAGGTTTCTTACATACCTCATTCATAACTTCCTTTCTCAACTCCTCTATACTCTCAGGCACTCTGGAAATCAACTTATCCCTAACTAAATCTTGTAAACCATACAACACACTTTCAAACATAGAATCACCCCCACCTTGACTTTCTTTCCCTTTCATTAATCCTTTAGGCAAATATTCAGGGTCTATTACTACCTTTTCATTCATACTTTCACTCCCTGGCATTCTCGACATCAAATCAGCAATCTCATTCCTTTCACCTGGAAAATTCTCAATCACATAATCGAAATCACTCAAATCTTCCAAAGTTCTCGCAAGCCTACTTTCAACTGTCCTCATTCTCTGCAAATACACTAAGGGTTGGTGGTCCGTTCGTACTACAAACTTGATACCATACAAAAACGGACGCAATGATTTCAAACAGAACCTCAAAGCAGCCAACTCTCTTTCAATCGTGGAATACTTTCGCTCCGTCATACTAAACGCTTTTGAAACATACGCAATCACTCTTTTTCTCTTTCAATTCCATCAATCACCTGTTCTTGCATCAAAAAACCACCATACAATACCCACTTGCATCCGTATTACACTCCAAGGTTTAGCATTACTCACTTATCCGGATAAGACAGCTCTACATCTTTTGCAACTTCAGATTTCAACTTCTCAAATGCTTCATTCATTCTATCATTCCACTTTACAATCGTACTTTTCTTTTTACCAGTCCATTCAGTCAAAGGTTTCATCACTCCCGAACAATCTTTCATAAACTTCCTTCCAAACTCTACCAAACCTAAAAATTCTCTCAACTCTCTAACATTCTTCGGCTTTGGAAACTGCCGAACTTTCTCAATAAACTTTTCAGCCTTTTTCAACCCTGTTGCACTCACCTTATGCCCCAAGAATTCAACCTCATCCGCAAACCACTCACACTTCTCAACTTTCACTTTTATACCAACATCCTTCAACTTTTTCAACACATCATTCACTAACTTCAAATACTCAGGGAAAGATTCATTCATCACCAATATATCATCTATAAACACCATCACATTTCTTACTGGGCAAATCATTCAAACTCATTCATAGCCCTGCTGAAACGCCTGCCGGAGCATTGGGCTAATCCAAAGCCTTCAAGTTCCTAAACTGAATAATGCCGCTTTGCAGTCGAAAAGGCAGTCACACACCTACTATCCTCTTCCACTGGCATCTGATAATACCCTCGCACCAGATCCATTTTCGTTAAACACTTTCATGCCCATTAATACTTTACACACATTCTGACACTACACACATAGGGAACCTATCTTTCATAGTCTTTTCAATTCAACCTTACTGTTAATCAATACATAACCTCAATCGTCCCATCAGGCTTTCGCACAGCACAATCGGACTATCAACCGGACTCTCCACTCTCTTCCAGAACACACGTATTCGCTCGTTCAGTCTTCCAGCACTCGCTTCCTCAACTCCATTGCGCAAACGGGGGGAGGAAGAGTGACGGAGGGACGATTTGGTATTATTGAGGGAGTGTCCTCCGATAATAACAATATCGGAATGCAGGCCAACATTGTTAGTTTGAATTCCTCATCGCCTTTGCTTAGCGCTTTCCTCCTTGTCACACAACACTTCGTACAATCTTTGTCTCCTTATTCATTCGAAACCCTTCTGCAATCGCACTTTGATCAACCATTTCACATATTACCCATTCCTTTTCTTCTCATACCCCGGCAACCACACAACATTCATTCTCTCTCGAGTTCTCTATAATCAAAACAGGGAATAAAAACTACATACACATCACCAACCCTATACCTCTCACCTCTCTTCTTTTTACATCGGCACCTTCTCATACATACCCTAGGTTATCCAAATCTTAAATATTACCTCATTCAAAACATATGCAAACCCTTTTAAACTCTATATGTAGCATTTCATAGACCATCTCCAGGAAACATGCTATTCTGGTTTATCTACTCCTACATTCCATTCCAACCCTACATTCACATCTTACCACGTTCATGCGTCTTCAAAGAATATTTCCTCCAAGGCCAACACTTCACACCTCTTTATCCAATTCACTTCCACATCCCCTATTCATTCAAACATCTTGAACATTTCCCTGATTTTTACTTTACCTTCTCTCTATCATCCATCCATCTGGATGATAATCAGCCCATTGCACACTCAAAAACGTTATAAACCCAACAACACATCATAACTTCTCATTCCATTACATATTAAATCACGTAAAAACGTCACTCTCTTCCATTGCCTATTCCTCGACAACCTAACACTCTTCCCTAAATATTTAGTCAACCACAGGTATGACCATGTTTGCTAATCCCTTTATGTTCCCCTTTCCTGATTCTTTCCGATCCTCCCTATTCATCCTATCATACGCACTTTTATACACTACACTAACCATACATCCAGTAATCAATCAATGCTCTCACCTCAATACCTCCACTAATAACCTTAATTACATCATACACTCATCCACCCTGACCAAACCGCCAAACACAATTCACACTGTACATCTTCTCTTTGCTCCCATTCCACATGGAGGGTCCACCATATGAAACCCTATCCCTGGCTCGGTTTCCCGGACGCCATATCTCACTGACTGTTTGACACCTGAGTCACTCATATTCACATTCCTATTCATACTTCCAACTACCTGACTACCAACCGCCTGAACATTGCTACTATTCCCATTGCCACTACCAATTCACACTTGGATCACTTTAATTTCCCATCCTCCCCTGTATGCCTCATACTTTCCAAACACATACCAGCCACATTGTCCTAGTATTCCACATTAGTACACGTAATTCCTTGGCGCACTGACACCTTTCTGAAATAATGTTCCCCTCAATCTCCCGAATTCACCAACACAGGTTAGCCTCACTCTTTCACTCCCTGTTGCAATCGACGCACCCATTGATCTATAACCTCCGTCATGCTGCCCTACACCATGCACTTTGCGGGTCTGTACCATCATGGCCATTAGTGCCCAACATTGTCCACAGCTGAAGCAGGCCCCATTCGCCCCATCTACATTCAGAATTCATATGTCCAATTTCCCAAAACCGTTACACCTTCACCTTCTCTATATTCAAAATCACATTCTCTTGGTTTGTTATATTCACTCGATTTCCCATCCCTTGATTATACATACCATTTCCTCTCACATTCACATTTCCACCTATTTGTCGATTAGCATTAGCATTCATACCTCCTGCATTCACCTGTCTCATCGTTTCCTCCACCGTAAAAATCTTTCAAGAATTTAACCATCACCTCATAAGGGTTCGCTTTAAGGGCGTCACTATAAGACTTATACTGGGGTGGCGATGAAGCTCTCTCATTCATTCCTCTACCACTATACACATCCCTATGTTCATTCTCCTCCCGATCTCTTTCATTACTTTCAAACTCCCTATCTTCTACAATTTCTAACACATCCTCCCATCTCAAACGTTCTCCCGCCCATCTCATTTTCTCTTTTCTTCTCGCGTTTATAAATTCTGCCACGGAGGTCGGAACCGTTTCCAGAAACTTCTTCAGCAAGCTCTTATTCTTGCTAATATCCTCATCCCCAAACTTCTTTCGCGCTAAAGTCTCCAATCTATGAGCATACATATCTGGTCTTTCATTCTTTCCTCTCCTTGCTTTATCAAAATCATTTACTCTTCTATACTTTACCCCTCCTTTCACTCGTTTAACTTGGTCCAACATTCTCTCCTTTACTACCTCGTACTTCGGCTCACCCACACTTACAATCGCTCTATAAAAATCTAACATACGTCCTTCCAAAAATTCTCCCAACTCTATTCACCCAAAACACTTTATTCTCCTCAAACTTTTCTTATTGCGAAATCTTTCGATACTCAGTAAAAAACTCAACTACATCTTTTGTCCCATATACATTATATTTAATTTGAATTTTCGAGCAGACAACGAATCAGCACACTCCGCTTTACATGCACACTAGACTCTGAGGATTCACTCGATTCAGATTCACCACCATCACTTACACCGTCATTCGAACTACTGTACAGCGAATCGATACTCTAACTTTTCGCTTTCATTCTCCTTTCGTGTCTCCTGTTTTTCGACGTTTTCTTTTTCTTCTTCTCTTTTTTCTCTTTCGGTTTCAGTTTCTCATCATCCTCCTCCACATCACTCAATCCAATTTTCTTTTGTATCTCAATCTCTTTCTTATGATGTTCTACCCTAGGAGTAGAGGTTCTTTTACTCTTTGTCCCTGCCCCTACCCCTCCATTCAATCCTATCTCATTCTCAAATCTCTTATTCATTATGTCATCCATTCGGGCCATCATTCTCTCTTCCATTCGTTTCTCCATTTCTTGCATCCCCTCTTTCATCTCTCTCAACTCATCTATTAACGCCTTTAAAAGGATGTTAGCCGATATATATTGAACGAACGATATAATCGATTTTCCCGATTATTTCAAGGCAATAGAGCGTCAGAGTTGCCAAAAAGTTTTTTTTTTTAAACTAAAGGGATACCCAAGATTAAATCGCAAAGATGAAAAGTCTAAAAGTAGGATCGAGCCCCTTAAAAAAAAAAAAAAAAAAAAAAAAAAAAATCTGGAGCATGATAAAATTATAAGCAGACTCTTGGACTCCTTTATTGGATGTTTTAGCTAACACGTCGAGCACTGCCAGGGTTCCACGCATAGACGTGTCTCGCGCCGATTTTCGAGGTCTATAGTATATATATACTAATAATATATATATATATATTATATATCATATATAATATATATATATATATATATATAATTATATATATAATATATATATATATAGTATATATATTTATTTGATCAGTTTCATATTTGTCTTAAAAAATTTTCTAGGTTCAAAAAAAATTTCTAAGTTCAGAAAAGTTAAGTTAGTTTTTTAAAGAAAAATTCTTTAGTGGCAAGCTTCTGAAGCTATGCCAGAAGCTTGCCACTAAAGAATTTTCTTAAAAAAAACTTAACTTAAACTTAACTTTTCATGAACTATAGAAATTTTTTTGAAACTCAGAATTTTTTGTTCCAGAAAATATGAATGATTCAATATAGGAACAATACCTATATATATATTATATATATATATATAGGTATATATATATATATATATATTATATATATATATATATTATATTATAGATATTATTTAATTTATATAATATTATAGCACATATAATTATATATAATATTTATAATATACTATATGGATATATATATAAGCTGGCGTTTCCGAAGGCCCTACTTGCAGCTCCTGGCGGGCACACAGGCGACAATGCATCGTTTCCAGAGCCCGTTTGCGCATTCTACGTCACGTAAACGTTGTTAAATCATCGATTTCGGGAATTAATAAACGGGGGACTGCGGTAAGGATACTGTTGTTACAAACAATAATTATTTACAAAACGTCGGAATGGCTTGCCAAAAGTTTTTTTAATATTTTAGTTACTTTTAGATTAAGGATTGCTAAATATATCGTACTATTCATAAAATAGGTACCATATGTTATAAGTATTGTTTTACAATGTCAGCTTGATCCGACGGGCACCGCTCGGCGTTTCAGGGTACTCAAATTTCCTGTTCTCTGATTGGTTATGTAATTTTTTTCAATTTGCGAACGTTTCCGAGTCGATTTGCACACGGGCTGCACTCGTCTGGAACGCAAGCTATATATATAGTTAACATTCCTTAAACATATACGGCCTAGTGTGTATATATATGATATATATATATATATATATATATATATATTATATAGTATATATATATATATACTTTTTACTTTCTCACACCCCTGACCACCCCTTTATCAGAGAGGCGCCCAATATATATATTTATATATATAATATTATATATATATACTATATTATATATATATATATATATATATATATATCATATATATATATACCTTGGTTAGTAGATATAGTTTGATATCGAAATAGTTCCACATGAACTTATCTGGCACAACCTGCGATTGCACGGTGTCCCGGAGGCCTACGTTGGATGGATCAGACTTCCCTACCACAATTAAACGAGTGCAGTGCGATGCCCAGCAAGAACATGGGCGTATTTTAATATTGTAAGAGTACACCAGGGTTAGGCCCTCTCGCCTCTTGCTTGAACTTTGCATGAATGAGGTGACTACCAATATTCAGAAACCATCCCTGGTCGCTTCTCTACGCCTTTGATATTGTAGCAGACGAAATGAGTCGGCAACCCTTAAGAGCAAACGCAGCAGTGGAAGACTCGTTTACAGTTATTCGTCCTGCTATTTAACAAAAAAAGACTGAGCACATGGAAAGTAGGCCCAGACAGATGGAACCATCAGTATCGACGGTAAAGAACAGCAAAGTCACCAAGTTCAGGTACCTCTGGTTTAGTGTATGCCGATGCATCGGGTGCGATGCGACAATTTCACTGTTCCAGTATTGTGAGGTGCAAAAAAAGAATTTGGTGTGGTGCGGTACGGAAATTTCTTGTGCTTGGCCAACCCTACTCGGCTACATCATCAGCAATGATGGTAAAACTTTCCCAGATGTTTTTTTTTTTTGTCACCACCACTCACGGGCAGAGCCCTATTCAAGGAGGGGGGTGTTGTTAAGAGTCAATGTCGCCGGGGCAAAGTAGCTTCGTCACTTTGAGTTTTGTGTGACCGCCGTATGCCCGTTCGTCTAAAGTCGAAGCATGTAGTTAACCCCGTGGCTCTTTTACGTCAGAGTGCTGCCCAGCAACATCTATCACAGAAATCCTTTCGTTTTAGTGAGACCTCCAGAGTACTTTTTAATCAGCTAAATAAAGTCGTACGATCTTCTCAAGGATGTAAAAATATCTGTAGCTATTAGGATATATATCTTTAAAATAGCCTAAAGAAAGATTAGGTCTTATATTCATCCAAATATATATTTCAAATTGGATATGGTTGGATTCCCTAATTGCAATGAAGTATAGTTTATTGGGAAATCTTGTTTCATTTATGATTTTCCGAAATTTTGGACACGATGATTCGTTTTGAATAGTTCCAATGAATATATTGATGCACTGTTTGCACAAAGTATGGCCACATGAGAGGACCACAGGAATCACATAAGTTTGGTTAAAATCGAGAGTGCAGATATCACATAAAAGAATTTCATTGCTGGCCATTTTATCTGTATTAAGATAAATACATAAGAATACAAATAAATAAACTCTATAATTAATTAATGAATAATAATGATTAAATATATAAATAAATGAGCAAATAAATATAAACATATTGTCGCATCTTTAAGGTATTAAATTATCACTTTAATTATCCGTTCTATATAAGACGACTCATAGATTGTTACGTCATTATTTGAAATGGGGACCGATCGTTACAAAAACTTTAACATGATTTTTAGATTCAAAAACGGCCTTGTTAGCTTTGATTCCTTCTTACTCTCTCTCTCTCCAAATTACTTTTTTATTTCACATTTATTCGCAATATTAATTGAAATTAACATACTCAGAAAACCTCTTGAAATTCTTATACTCCTATAAAAATATTCCTATGTTTCTCCTATAACAGTTTAGCTAAAATTTCCGATTTAAATATTTTACACTGTGTAATTTTATATGATTTTGTTAAAAAAAATATACCTTCCCTATACTCTTCTCAAATAAATTCTGCTTACAATGGAAAATGTTAGAGGGAGCTGATCATTCGTATGTCAATACCTTCATGATACCATCGCTGGAGGTGATCACTCGTATGCCACCACCTTCATGATGCCATCGCTAGAGGTGATCATTCGTATGCCACCACCTTCATGATAAAGAATTGCTAATATTTTATATTATATATATTATAATATTATTATATATATTATATTTATATAATATATAATTAATATATATATATATTATATATATATAATTATATATATAACTACTTACCTTAAGAATTGATTAAATCCTTGTAGCATTCCTGCATTACGAACGAGACCTATTAAATTTATCAATTTACTCTACTGCCGAACTTATGTGCATAAAGTTCGACAGCGTAACATATCCTCCCAGCTATATAATTGCAGGGCGCTGAAGGTTTCGTTAGAGAAAAGGTATAAATTAATTACCTGTCCCGCTCGTAATACATGGCTCTCCGTGTAGCCAGCGGTACTGCTATATCTACCAGTTTATTTGCCATAAAAATGGGTCGAAATATACGGGATTTCCGTGATGATCATGTTTCGACAAGGCTTCGGCTTGCTGTGGAAAAGATTACGATTTTTCTGGACAATTCATTTGCATCATTTTTAAAGATATATATATATTATATATATATTTATTATATATATAATATAATATATTATAAATATATAATAATAATATTATATATATATATATATATATATATATATATATATTATTGAGAATAAAAAGAGCACGAAGGCTCAGACAGCGCATTGGAAAATTAATGACAATTAACAACGTTCGGAATACATTCAGTTCCATCACAGGCTTACCAATGAAATAAACCGCTGAAATAAATATGAAAATAGAAACAAACAAAAAACAAAAAAGTATAAAAATAAAATAAAAATTTAACTATAGTCAAGATGTAAACATTAATTTGGTGTCAATTATCATCATACATGTCATTATAAATACATAAATAAATAAGCAATGACAAAAAAACACAAAATCCTCAGGACCAACACAGAAAAAGTATTATCACGTAAAATAAAAGGGTTAAAAGATTGAAAATTACTGGAACTCATTTAAATTTATAAGAGGTTCAAATGACTAATCTAGGATAAAACACTCACTAAAATAATTACAGCTAGGGGCTAAAAATTCTCAAATTAAGATACCCTGCTTATGGAAACTTGGATTGACTATATATATAATATATATATATATATATATATTATATATATATAATATATATATATATATATAAACCTATATATATATATATATATATATATAATATATATATATATATATTATATATATATATTGTCAAGTTATACCTTGCCTGAAGGCCATAATTTCTCAATTATGAGATCCACAAGTTTATTTATAATTTTGGAAAGACTATTATTAATGATTTCGCTACTATTTATTTAAAGTTAGATTATTTCATAATTTGCTCAATTTTAGTATTTATATAAAATTAGATTTATTTTAGACAAATTGTGAGATATAAAATTATTAGCATGTAATATGATAGGTTGGTAATTAATTTTAGACTTATCAAGTTAAGGAATGGATCAATTTTATTATTTTCGTTATCCTATATTGCTTTAAGATACTGCCAAATAGTATAAAAAGGCAGATATTATCATAATGGCTTTATTTTGAACTACTTCGATCGATCTTTAGAACTGTGATTGGATCATCATTTAAATATTTTACGAGTAAAAACTCAGCTTTATATCTTGTGATGTGCAAACCTCTGCACGCTTCCGAGAACCATTAGAATAATTCTCATTGAAGCTCGTCCTTATTATTTCAGCAAGTTGTAAAGGATTTGAAAAAGTTTAAACCCATGGACAACAGAAAAATATTTATTGATTACTGAAACCCGCGTGTCCCTCTTCGATAAAATATCTCGACACGTTTTTGGGAGGCCTTGTCCGAGAAGGAATAAGCTTGAAATTATTTCTTCATCACACTTTCTTAATTTTGATACTCATATCTCTCTATTCTTCACGGTCTTTTCTCTCCTTTGTCAACATTATTAATGGACTACCAATCTGAAATATCGATCCTTTCGTCAGATGATCAAAGAATTAGGCCTAACAAGCCCGCTGACTCTTATATAATATATATATTATATATTTACATATTATATATATTATATATATATATATATATAATATATTATATATATATATAATATATATATATATATATATATATATATATATATATATATATAATCATTTTTGGCCGCATCCGCGGAGTAAAAAAATGACATCTGATTACATCACCGGCGTTATATGAGAAAAATCTGACATCCGGCCATCCGCGGATGTCAAAAAAAAATTTTGACAGATACATCACTAATATATATATAGATATAAACTTTATATTTATAATATATATTATATTATATTATTATATACTATATTATATATATTATTATATATATATTATATATATAGTTATATATATATTATATATATATAAAATTCATACTGTGCGCGTGAGAGATTTAGCGATTTCAGGACCCCGTTTACAATGAATGATAGAAAGTGCCAGATGTCGATACGAAAAATTCTGAGATTTCACTTTAAGTTTCGTTCATTTTATTCATTAATTCATACCTCTTTTAATAAGTTTT
>JABUQX010071526.1:72500-75840 GCA_015478945.1 Trachelipus rathkii | reverse complement strand
GAATTTTTGTCTTAAGGTGGAGTCGGAGTCGGCAGTGCAGAGAGTCGAAAATTATGTGTATTAAATGGAGTCGGATACGGAGTCGAAGTCGAAAATCAATTTTGAATTTAAGAGTCGGAGTCGAACAATTTAGTCTTTTACGAGCTCCGCAGCCTGATACAAATAGTAAACAATAAGTTCATATTCTTTATGTTACAGAGTTTCACACGTCACAACCCCCCCCCCCACCTCCCCAGATGCCAGGAATTAGTTGAGTGGCCCTAAAGCTAATTGAAGTAATGCCCCTTATAATATATATATATATATAATAATACATATAAATAATATAGATATATATATAATATATATAATACTATATATATAATATATAAGTATATAATATATATATTATATATATATATATATATATAATATATATAATAGATATATATATATATATATATTATAATATAATAAATATATATATATATATATAATATGGGAAGATTGACCTTCCAAGAATTCGCAAACATGATCTACATTAAATATTCTTTTTCTTGCCTTTGACAAAGCAAAGTCACCGATGATTCATTCAAAAATGATAAACTTGCGAGCTTGTCCACTTTCTATGACATGAAGGCCAGGTAACATAATATTAGTTTGAGACACTGTTGTTCTAAAATTCATTTTTTATCCTCATCATTACAAAGGAACATATCTCCAGAATTGAATTCTACATTAGGGAATGACTGATTGACTGACATAAAAATATGTCGCTAGCCCAATCCTTAGTGGTTCAGATTATCAGTTCAATGAGTTTGACAAATGATTAACATAATTTATGAAGTGCTTGAATTCTCCAGCCAAGTTCCATGTCCACATCCTTAGGAATATTTTTGATTTAAGTATATTAAAGTCTCCTTCCGAATCATCTACTTCTAAGCATCATTATGTTAGAAAAGGAAAATCTTATTTAGCAGCATCATTTGTACTAGATGCTTTTTCATGTCCCAAATTTGATTCTAATGCATCCCTCACAGGTATAAATATTTTCATTCTGAACTTGTCTCTTGGCGAAAGATTCTCTAAAGCATCATCTTCGCATAGCCTCCTTTTAGATCTTCTTTTCTTATAATCAACATCAGCAATTTGTCCTTTGCTTGTTTTTCAAAATACTCGAATAGATTTTAGCTGCTTTGGCAAGGTAAATCAGAAAAAAATCTTACGATCGCTGGCAGCAAACTGTCTGTAGTGTGTTTGTTGGGTGTGATGTGTGTGTGTGTGCGGCCGAAGAGAGAGAGTAGAGTATTTTTAGAGTTCTTATTCATAATTTCATATATTATATATAATATTTATATATATAATATTACTAAATACTATATAATAATATATAATATATATATATATATAATAATACATATAATATATAATATTATATATATTACATATATATATAAATAATTTAATATATATATATAATATATATATATATTCAGCTATAAAATGTTGCAGGGAATACTCTTCGACGAGCAAAGCAGGGCTTTCATCAACAGAAAGTGCGCTAACCTCCTTGGTACTCCTACAAATCTTTCTGCCTCTTGCCAAAAACATCTATAGCAACCTTCATGTAAATCATGCCTTTCTGCCTCTTATTCGATTGAGGCCTGTGCTAACATCTCCAACTGAAAAGGCCAATCTCTTCGCCTCCTATTTCCTCTAACTCAACCCCTGGACGATTCAGGCATTCCTCCTCCTCCACCTTCTGCTCTCAGGTGTCCTATGTCTTGCCTGTTTATTTTTTTTTTGCCCCCCCCCCCCCCCTTTTTGTTTCTGATTACATTTGATCGGGGCACTGATCCTGAGTCTATGTTAGGAAGGCGGGGGGCCCGGATGACATCCCTCCCCGAGTTTTGAGGATGTGCTCCGAGCTCCCCCTCCGCTCGTCTCAACTATATTCTCATATATAACACTTTCCCTCAGCTGTTGGAAGCAACGCAATGTCCAACCATAGGTGTCGAAAAAAGAAGCCGCTCAGTCCTTCTAAACTATCAACCCTATAGCTCCTCAACCTGTATTCATTCGAAGAGCTCTTGAAACCCTTCTTTAAACTCTCACTTCTTAAGACACATCTTGGAATCGTTCATTCTCTTCTTCCGATCGCCAGTACGGCTTTCGGCGATCGAGTCTACTATGTGAATATACCTTCCTATTTAACGATTATGGTTTTCCCCCTTAGGAACTACGGAGAACTTGCATGATGGCGCTTGACATATCAAAGCCTTTTGATCGAGTATGGCATGCGTCGCAACTGCTCTCAATCTCCCCTCCCTTTGTTATTCCTCCTCTCTTTGCTTACTTGTCTAGCTTCTTTCAAGTCGCTCAAAGTATCGGCTGTGGTTGATGGAGCGATTCTGTTTCTTATTCTGGTCAATAGTGGTGGCATCTACCATCCTCCACTTTATTCTTACCTTTTCATTAAATGATCTTTCACCTGCATATCTAACTCATCCACTCATATGCTGATGACTCAACCTTCATTCTTCAACTCATTCAATTCTGCTCCCCTTTTACTTCTAGAATGCCTCTCGCTTAAATATTCCAGTCATTCTCGCTCGACTAGACTAGAATTTCCGATGGGATCGTCTCAACCTCTGCTGAAAATTCATATTCACTTTAAAAAAACTTCAACGTCTACAAAGCTCCCTCCTAAACGAACACCTTCATAACTTTCCTATTCTTTACGGTCGGTTATCTCGTCTCTCCTGTGACAAATAAACACATCCTTGGCCTTAACAAAACAAAAAAATGTCTTGGAGAAACCTCACATCTCAACGGTTGCTAGGCGCGTTAAAGGAAATGGGAGTTCTGTTTAAACTGCGAGATTTTTTTCCTCTTCTCAGTTACCAGCTATACAGGCGTACTCATTCGACTTGTATGGCAGTGACTTTTCTACATATGGGAGCTCTTGGTCACCGCTTTTGACAGTAGTCGAGTCAAAGCCCAAAATGCTTATAAAACTGATTCTGTAATTTTTCCAGTCACTTGACCCTCTATCTTTGCGGCGCGATATAGGTACTTTATCTCTTTCTTAGTTACCGAACGGCGCGGCAGTTTCAGGGACTTACCACTTCGCGTACCACCCACCTTTACAGACCCTCGTAGACCAAGAGTTTGCTGTTCTATGCTCACGAGTTTTTGTGTTGATGTAGATAAACCCAGGCTTAGTTCGCTGCCGTGCTCCTTCTATTTCTGCCACATGTTCTGTGGAATTCTCTTCTCTTCTGGTTTCTGCTGAATTTAACTCTCCAGCACTTTAAGCCTGCGTCTGGCTCATCTGCGTAATTTACGTCAGGCCGATGAA
>JABUQX010071526.1:62500-67500 GCA_015478945.1 Trachelipus rathkii | reverse complement strand
GTTCTCTATACATCCAATATCTATTTCCTCCGTCAGCAACTCATTACATTGTCGAAAATGGAGTCGTTTTATAAAGATCCACTAATGTTTCCTGTGGCCTTGGTATAACATGCCGTCATTTCTTAAAGAAGGCTCCGGCCCAATTAGATTGGTCCTTGAGAGGCCACTTCTATGTAGACGCGCAGTTTCATGATTGGCTTCTCTATAGCTTTCACATAGAAGACTTCCATATTATCTATTTGGATTTCCTAGTTCCTCTGTTATAAGCGGTAGGCAGTTTTGTATTCGCTTCCAAGTATCTATCCCGCTTAGACTTTTATGAGAGTTTCCTGGCATTTAGACTACTCGTAGAGTGGTTAGACTCTTGATCCACCAGAACGCGTTCTAGTTATTCCCTCTTTTTCAGAGGACCAACTTATTTTCATCTAGTGGAATTGTAATGATTGTATTGCAGTTGTGTAGTGAATACATCTAGGTCCTGCACATCAAACAGTCCCTCCATGTCCTCTACGCGCTTTTTAAGGAGCTCTTTATACAAGCTCCAGTTTGTTAGCTTAGGTATTCTCCGCTCCTCCTCTCTACTCTCTCCAAAGCTATGATTCCGAACCTGATGTGTCTATGGTCCGAATGAGATACTTCATCAGACACATACCAGCTCGAGATCTGTATGCCACGAGTGCATTTATTAAGGTTAGGTCTAAGACCTCTTGTCTGTTCGATGTGATGAATGTGGGCTTACTACCCTCATTCACCACATCAATACCATATTGAGCTAAGAATTCTAAAATACACTCACCTCTGTTGTTGATGTCCTTACTTCCCCACAGAGTGTGATGGGCATTTGCATCACAGCCCAAAATCAGTCCCCTGCAGGTCCGTTGATAGTATTGAGCAAGCTTTTGAATTTCTTCCGGAGGTGCTTCATTAGAGACCCCGCAAAAGTATGCCGAGGCAATTACTACCTCTTGCACACCCCGCGCGGTTGGCACCTCTACTAGGGCTGCTATTAGGTCCCTTGTGGTGAACTCCGGAATGGACAGGGCATTGACCCCACCACCGATGACCATCGCCGCACGAGGCGCGCGCCATGGTCCCGACAGTAGAGCAGCTTACCCATTCCACTTGGTATTCCTTTGATTGTTCCATCTCTCACCCATGGCTCCTGTATGAGGGCTATTTGCAGCCTCTCGGCATACAAAGGTCCGGAAGAGAGCATCAGTTGCTGCCTTTGCGTTTGTGCAAATTAATTTTGAAGCAGCCCAATTGTTCTTTATTGCCCATTAGGCAGATTTGGGTTTGGGTTCTGACTTGATTTCCCCTTGCAAGGACGATTTTTGTTTGCCTTCTTTCCCACTCTTGGCAGTTTTGCTTATTTTCATCTTTGGCTAGTGAACAGAGGTGTTACCTATTTCTTAAAGACCAAGGTTTCCCCTTTTCCTTCGATGGTAGTTCTCAGGGGCCGTTCCGCCAGAGGTGGGGAGCCTACTCCCCCCTCGGGTTCCCGTCTCGCTCTTCCTGAGCCAACAGTGCCAAATTTTACTAGCTGAGACGAGATGGATTTGGGCTCTTCAGCTGGGTTACAGAGTGCTGTTCAAGAAAGGACGAGGTGCACAGAATCGCCCCTCTCTTCCCTTTTCAGGACCCTCCACTCATCAGTGTTCAGCCAAGATCTGGCCCATTACAAAAAAAAAAAAAAAAAAAAAAAAAAAAAAAAAAAAAAAAAAAAAAAAAAAAAAAAAAAAGAAAAAAAAAAAAAAAAAAAAAAAAAAAAAAAAAAATGTAGGTCTATATCTTTCCCAGTCCTTTGCACTATACTGGAAGAGACCAAGTCAGTAACATATGGTCGGTGAATTTCAATTCCCCCTCACACTGTCCTTATGGTCTGCCCCATACCCAAGTTTCAATTGTCAACAACGAGTTCTCACGACCACTCTGCTGCGTGGCCTCGTCGTCGCAGTTGAACTGCACCCACCCTGGTTTGAGGACTTAGAGCCGTGAAACTATTGGCTTGTGTGTGCCGCAAACATAGTTCCACATCCTGCAGGATTCCTTCTTGTATGCCCTTGAGTTGTTCACATTGTCAAGAATTTCTTGGTGATAGTCTTTAGAGACTATCTCACCTCATTCTAATTGTATTATGTGGGACTGAGTTAAGCCGTGAGGTCACAGCTGCGCTCACCTTCTATTGCCTTCAGTCCTAAGGATATTCTCTTGCACCCCATGCTGCTAGCGACCCCATTAGCTTGAGTATACAACATCGAATAATCGAGGAGTCTAGTTCAAAAGCTCAACAACAATGCCGCCGCCTTATCAGGCCGGCCAAGAGAAGACTATAAGTTGCTGGTGGAAAAGAACCGCATATCCTTCAAGGCGCCGCAAACTGGGCTCTTGTGCCTATTGGCCCCCCACCTGCGGAAAAACGAGCGCGCCTTAGTGACCTCTACGCCAGGGGGTGCCAAAGAAACCTAGGACTGGAGGCAGTGAAGGGAGCGCAAGCGCCACGCTACCTCAAGTTCCACCCATTAAATACAATTAGAATAAATAGTCTCAAGACTAATCACAAGAAATCTTTGGACAATGGAACAACTAAAGCCATCACAAGAAGGAATCCTGCAAGCATCTTGAACTGTTGCGGCACACACAGCCAAAGTTCACGGCTCTATCCTCAAACCAGGTGTGTGCAGTCAACTGCGAACGACCGAATGCCACAGCAAGATGCTGAAACTCGTAGTTGTACAAATTGAACATTTAGGGAGGGCAAAGACCTAAGACAGATGGAGGGGATGAAATCCCCACACCCATTAGTACGACTGGTCTCTTCACAGAATGAGTGCAAGGATGGTGAACATAAGAACCTAACCTTTGTAAAGGCACAGAAACCCTTGGCCGAATACTGACGATGTGGAGGTCCTGAAAAAGGAAGATAGGGGCGATTGTGCACCTCTCCCTTTCTCCTTGACCAGCCACTCTGAAACCAAGCTGGAGAGCCAAAACCATCTGCTCACTATAACTTTGGCCCACTGCTTGCACTCAGGAAGAGGACGGAAAAACCCCGAGGGATAGGCCCCCCACCTCTGGCGGAAGCACGGCCTACACCTGAGGACTACATTCGAGGAAGAAGGGGAAAACCTTGCTCTATAAGAAAACCGGTAACACTACTGGTCACAACCAAAGAAGAAAATACAAAAATGCAAAGTAGTGAAAGAAGGCCAACAAAATCGGCCTTGCAAGGGATCAAGTCAAGAACCCAAACCAAATCTGGCATAAGACAAAAAACAATCTGAGGTGCCTCAAAGTAACTTGCACCACGCAAAGCCAGCACTGATGCTCTCCTCCGGACCTTTGTATGCGAAGCTGCAAAACCCTCATACAGGAGCATGGGTGAAAGAAAAGAACAATCAAAGACATACACAAGTGAATGGTAGCTGCTCTACTTGCAGGACCATGCAGCGCTTCGGCGGGCAGGAATGTCATCGTGGTGGGTCAACGCCCTGATCCATTCCGGTAGTTCAACCACAAGGACTCTAAATCAGCCCTATAGAGTGCCAACCGCGCGGGTATTCACAGACGGTAGTATTGCCTCGGCCATACTTTTGCCGGACTCTAATGAAGCACCATCGAAGAAATCACAAGGCTTGCTCAATACTCGTCAGCTGACCTGCAGGGACTGATTTGTAGGTTGATGCAAATGCACCATCCACACCCTGTGGCCAGCAAGTACATCCAACAACAGAGGTGGAGTGATTTATAGAATTCTTAGATCAATATGTATTGATGTGTAGAATGGGAGTAAAGCCACATTCATCACATCGAACAGACAAGAGGTCTTAGACCTAACCTTAATAAATGCCACTCTGGCATACAATCATCGAACTGTCAGTGTCTGATGAAGTTATCTCACTTCGGGACCATAAGACACGTACAGTTCGAATCATAGCTTTGACGAGAGTATAGAGAGGAGCAGAGAATCACCTAAAGCTAACAAACTGAGGAGCTTGATATCAAAACTCCTAAACCAGCGCGTAGAGGATAGGAGTGACGACTGTTTGACTGTACAGTACCTAGATGTATTCCATACAAACTGCAATCCAATCATAACAAAATAAAAGTATCTGGAAAAGATATCTAAAGTCCGGACAATAACATCATAAAGACTAAAACCAGAAACCAAAACACGGGATAAAAATGAAGCGATACAAAAACTCCCTAACCTTTAAAAAAACTTAAAATCCAAGAATATAACATTATGGTGTGAAATCATAGAACGCATCGAAACCTGCGCACGGTCAATAAAGAATGCTCTCAAGGTTAATCTCATAATCAAGAGTCAAATTACAGTGAGGTGTAATGTTATACAAGACAAAGCGGAACCTAGTGGAATAATAAACACTCACTTCCGCACCAATAATAGTTGACGACGGGGAGGAAGATAGATTATATGGGGATAGGAGACCTAATAGAATGGACTGAAAGCTGTCTTGTAAGATGCTTCTCCCCTGATAAGGCGAGAAGGGCAATAAATTCTTCGACCCATATACCAACTCCTGTCGCAGGGAGATGCATATTCCCACGCCTTGCATTCAACACGGAAATGAGAAGAGAAGTCTGCTCTTCTGTCGCTGTAGAGTTAAGTGGTTTGGGCGACTATAGCACCTGGGAACATCCCCGCTGTGGAGGAAAGTAGAGTTCCGTTTTTATCCCCAAGACGGGGACGTCCACGCTGACCAGATCTCAATCGACATAAGTCTTACATCATTCTTTTTGAAAACAATAAAGGTGCTATCTTAGACACCATCATCAAGGTGAAAATTTCGATTAGAAAAGGAAATCATCCTAATTCAATGGACCTACCAGTCGGTAACTCAACAGTTGCGCCTAGATAGTTGTATCCAAAAAAAGGAGCGCTAGATCACAAAGAGGTGGCGGTTTGTGCTTTTCTGGATGTGAGGGTGCTTTTGATAGCACCATGCATGTGACCATGGAGGATGCCGCCCCGCAAG
>JABUQX010071526.1:35000-57500 GCA_015478945.1 Trachelipus rathkii | reverse complement strand
CTTTAACGCCGCCCTAGCAACCGTTGAGATGTATTTCCAAACATTTTTATTTTATGATAAGCCAAGGTATGTTTTATATGTCAACAGACAGAACAGAGAACCGTGAAAGAGATAGGAAAGTTAGAGGTTTAGAAGGGAGAATTGTAGAAGTTGAGTATTTAAAGAATTTAAATTCACAAAGTTAACCACCCCAATCGAAATTTATCTAGAGCAGCCGAGAATAAATCGGAAAGATTAACGAGGAGGCAATTCTAGAAGTAAAAGGGGAGCAATTTTGAAATGAGTTGAAGAATGAAAGGATCGAAGCATCAGCATAATGAGTCGGGATAGACTTTAGATATGCAGTGAGCAAGATCCATTAATGAAAATTAAGAATAAAGTAGGAGAGTACGAGACACCACTATTGACAGAAAAAAGAAAGAAAGAAATCGCTCCATCACCAACAGCCGATATTGAGCGACTGAAGAAAGCTAGACTAAGTAAGCAAAGAGAATGAGAAAACAAAAGAGCTCTGGAGAGCAGTGACGCGTTGCATACTCGGTCAAAGCTTTTGATATGTCAAGCTCCACCACGCAATCTCCCCGTAGTTCTAAGGGCGAAAACCATAAATCGGATTAAAGAGGAAAGTATATCAACAAGTAGACCTCGAACGGCCGGAAGCCGTTACTGCGATCCGAAAAAGATAGAGAATGAGATTCCACTGTCTTAAAAGAGTGAGAGTAAGGAAGGGTTTCAAATCTTAATGAATACAGGATGAAGACTATAGGTGATAGTTAGAAGGATCAGAGACGCTTCCTTTTTTCCGGAATAGGTGGACTATGTCGTTGCTCCAACACTGAGGGGAAAGTTATTAGTATAGAGGAATATAGGTGACAGGCGGAGGGCAGCGCGAATCAACCCTCCCTCAAACTCGAGAGGATCCATGCCGGCCCCCGCCTCCTAACTTCACATAGATCTCAGACCCGTGTCACCCGATCAAAATGTAATCACAGGCAAAACGCAGTAGGAACACCTGAGAGGAGAGTGGCAGAGAGAATGCACTGAATCTCCAGGGTTGATTTAGAGGAAAAATAGGAGGCCGAAGAGATGGCCTTTTCATTGGAGAGTTAGCAACAGAGCCTGCAGATCGAAATAAGAGAGAAAGCAGATTTACAGAGGCTATAGATAATGTTTTTGGCCAAGAGGCAGAAACTTTCTCAGTAGGAGACCAAGAGTTAGCCACTGTTCGTTGAGAAGCCCGCTTTGCTCTCTAAGAGTATCCCTTGCAAACGTTTCTATCTGAATAGAAAATATATATATATATATAATATATATATAATAATATATATATATATTTACTATATATATATAATATATATTATAATATATATATATATATATATATATATAATATATTATAGTATATATATATATATATATAATATATATATATATGAAGTTAAGAATTTTAAGAACTCTAAAAATACTCTCTCTCTCCCTCTCGCACGCACACACACACACACACACAACACAAACACACGACAACACAGTTGCTGCCAGGGTTCGTAAGAATTTTCTGATTTACCTTGATCGAATTTTATTAAAGGGTTCCAGAAATCTATGAAAAACAAGCAAAGGACAAATTGCCTGATGTTGATTATAAGAAAAGAAGATCTAAAAAGAGGCTTATATGCGAAGATGATGCTTTAGAGAATCTTCCGCCAAGAGACAAGTTCAGAATCAAAACATTTATACTTGTGATGGATGCATTAGAATCAAATTTGGGACAAAAAGCATCAGTATACAATGATGCTGCAAAAAGATTTTCCTTCTTTAAACCAAAAATTAGATGCTACAGAACGGTAGAGATTCAAAGGAAGTTAACTGACATTATAAATCAAACATATTCTGAAAGATGTGACAGAACTTGCTGGAGAATTCAAAGCACCTGTCACAATAAGTTAACATTGTCAAAAACCATGAAACATATAATCTACACATCAGATCTGTACGACATCAGATATTTAATGTCATGTCCAATCAGCATTCCCTAATGTAGAATCAATTCTGAGAATGTTCCTTTGTATGATGAGGATAAAAAATGAATTTAGAACAACAATGTCTCAAACTAAATTATGTTACCTGAGCCTCATGTGCATAGAAAGTGACAAGCTCCGCAGTTTATCATTGATGACATCATCGTTGACTTTGCTTTGTCAAAGGCAAGAAAAAGAACTTAATGTTAGAATCATTAGTTTGCGAATTCTGGAAGGTCAAACCTCATATTATTATAATAATTTTATATACTATATTATAATATATATATATATATATAATATAATAATATATTATATTATATATATATAATAATAATATATATAGATATATATATATATATATATATATATATATATATAATATTAATATAATTATATATATATATATATTACTATTATAATATATATATTAGATATTAAAGGGGCCATTACTTCAATAGGGTTAGGGCCCCCCCCAAAACCCAAGCCCCGGCGGGGGGGGGGGGGGGGTTGTGACTGAAAACTATGGTGAAAATAAGGAATATGACATCTTCGAATTACTATTTATCAGGGCTGCGGAGCCGGCAAATAAAATTTTTCGACTCCAACTCCTTAAATTCAAATTGGATTTCGACTCCGACTCCGACTTCCCTTACACAGACTACCGACTCCCCGACTCCGAGACTCCGACTCCACTCCACAGTAAACAAAAAATTTTCGACTTCCGACACCGGACTCCGACCTCCACTCAAACAAAAATTATCAGACTCCGACTCCGACTCGACTCCAGCAGTCCAAATTCAACAAATTTCGACTCTGGACTCGCTTATCTGACAGATTACAGTAAAACATTTATTTTGTTTCAACTATTTTTTTTTCGCTTTGCTTTTGAGAATAAAAAATATACCACTTTTCCACATGAATCTAATCGCCATGAGCTTGATACAAGGTAACAATGATATAATGATGCTGGCGCAAACACATTGCAAACAAAAATATTTCCATTATCGGGAAAACAATGTATAAGTTAATACAATGCAAAACAATTTTATTTTATTATAAAAACAGCTAATTATAAATTAACAGTTAATACTTTCAGTCTCAAGTGTAGTTAAAAAGTTAAAATCATATACTTTATTACTTGTCAGTACTATTATAGAGATATATAATAATAGATATATATATATATATATATAAAATATATATAGTATAGTATAATTAATATATATATATCATATATATATATATATATATAAATATGATATAAAAGAAATATATATATATATAGATATTATAGTATATATATAACATTGTTATATTAATAGCGGAGTGAGCAAGGATCTAGTTAATGTCTCCCTGGCGCTTATCGCCCAACTGCCTATATGGTTTTTGAAGATAAGGATGGGGTGCATGAAATTGGTGTTAAGATATGATGAAGAAATGGGAGTGAGTGGAAGGGTGCCACCCATTAATAGTGCGTCATAATTTGGTTGTGTTGCGTGAACTGAAGACGAGTTGAGAGGATGGTAGAGAATTTGGCGCCAGCAGAGTGTGTTAAAGGAGGGTTTGAAGTAACGTTGATAAGAGAAGTTATGTTGTGAGGAGAACAGTCCTCGGTATGAAGTTATGTTTAGATGGTGCGCAGCTGGAACAAGTGTCTGTTGAGTTTAATAATTTAGGATATATGTGATAAAAGAGAACGGATGATGCAGAGTGTGTAGGAAAGTTGTGAAGAAGCTCAGAAGTGCTAGACAATTATAATCGTTGTGGATGGTGAAAGGACATAAGGTCTTGATGCCTCTATGTCTTTCATTGAGGTATGTTGTTTACCTGTGTATGTTAGTAGTGAGACTTATGGTTGGAATAAGAAGGTAAGCATCTAAAGTATTTCAATTGTTCATGAATCGAACATTATTGGCGTGTTAGGTGATGAGAAGAATTGATAAATGTGAGTGAACGTATTAGAGAGATTATTGCGTGAGAAGGGATAAAATGATGAGAATAATAAAATACGTTGATGAATGTTTGGTCAATTTGTGGAAAGGATGAAATATAGTCGGTCTTGGTTAAGCGGATTATAGGTGAGTAGTTTGGATTCGACGGTGGGAGACAGAAGAAAGTGGATTGAGTTCAGTAAAGGAATGTCTGCAGGAGAGAATGTGATGCAGATGCTAGAAGAAATGGTGCTATGATAAAGAGAAGGCGGGGTTTCGTGAGGGGATATGGTTGTGGCCACCTGGTGCAAGATGAACCCATATCACGCGACTAATATGCACTAGTGCAGGTCCGTCCGTCCTATGAGAGCCGCTAGGTGGAATTTTCTGACTGAGAAGAGTCTCACTAATAGGCATTAGAGGGCAGATAGTGTGACTTTCTTTTCAACTTGCGTCATATTATTCTACTAACTTCTTTCCGATGACATGTCACGCCCTTACCCCAGTCTTGGTATAATAACAGGAAGTTGTGATTATGATGATTGATATGTAGTAATTAAATATATATATATAATAAATATATATATAATATATATATATATATATATATAATAATATATTATATATTATAATATAATATTATAAGATATATAAATATAATATATATATATAAGTATATAATATATATATACGTATATATAGTATATATATATTAATATATATATAGATTATATAATAATATATATATATATATATGATATGGATATATGTATAATAATTTTATATAAATTATATATATATATATATATTAGTAGTATATAATATAAATTATATAATAGTATATATATATATATATACTATATATATATATATAGTATAATATATATATATTTAAATTGCAAAATTTGCGAGAAACAAAATGAAAACTTCCCTTTCTTAAAATTTATAAACAAACATTTTAAATTAATAAAAATAATAATAATAATAATAATAATAATAATAATAATAATAATAATAATAATAATAATAATAATAATAATAATAATAATAATAATAATAATAATAATAATAATAATACTAATAATAATAATAATAATAAAATAAAATAATAATAATAATAATAATAATAATAATAATAATAATAATTCTATATATTTTCGACTCCGACTCGACTCCGACTCCCTTACCTTGAATTTCGACTCCACTCCGGGACTCCAGATCCACTTGCCACAGAATTTCGACCTCCGGACTCGACTCCGACTCCACTTGCACCAAGAATTTTCGACTCCGACTCCGACTCCGAACTCTTGAAAATTACCGACTCACGACCCGACTCCATGACTCCGACTCCAACTCCGCAGCCCTGTATTTTATCGACCAATTAAGTCGTGAGGTATAGGGTCAGGGTTCGATCTCTCGTCTGGATCCTAGGTAGTAATTACCTAGAGAAGTTTCCCCCCCTTAAATTGATCTATTCACGTGAGGCGTGAACTTTTTTAATAAAATAAAAACATTTTTCATAAGTGAGGGGAACTGTGTGTATTCTTAGTTTATTATTATTATTATTATTATTATATTTTTATTATTATTATTATTATTATTATTATTATTATTATAAAAGTTCGCACCTCACGGGCATAGCCCTATTCCAGGAGGGGAACTTTTCTAGGTAATTGCTACCTAGGATCCGCACGGGGAATCGAACCCTGGCCCTTGCCTTTACGACTCTATCGCTCTACCGACTGAGCCACTGTACGACTAGTTGAACATACATTAATAAAGGTTTTTTTATACGTACTTTTCTGAAATCGAGTGGATTGTGAACATCTATAGTTGCCCAAGATATTCCGTTATCGTAAGAGTATTGAAACACGACTCCCTTATTTTCAGCTCTTTTCGGATCACTAAGATCTACTCTACACGACCGCATGTTGTCATGGCTTCCTATACGTAGAACGAACATAACTTTGCTGCAGAAAAAGAAAATGATTTTCAGCTCTCTTTATGTACATCGGTATGTTTTTTTAACTAACATTATATATATAATATATATATTCAAGTACTTAATAACAGAAATAATAGTATCACAGTTCTCTTTGTTAATAACAAAAATTATACTTAGCATATATCATATTATCATTAACCTTGCCCTTCTTGTATCTAAATCGTAAGTAATAGCTTGGCGAGTTCCACATCCGCTGAAGTAAAGGTGCTTGCCATGTCCATATGGTGCTAAAGAATTGCATCCAAGCCCGATATTTCCGCCTGTTACTTTTCCCCAGTTAACCTCAATCCCACCTTCGAATCCATCAATGAGACTAGTTGGTAAAGGCCCTTTGTGCGTAGGATGAGGCTCACAAGTTTCACCTTAATTAGTGCAAAAAAAAAATTTGAATTATTTTTATTAGATATTTGGACATTATAAAAATGTCTATTATTAGATATTGGGACATTATAAAAATGTCTACCATTGCTTATACCTTCGTATCCTACATCACAATGACATTTTCCTTGTACACAGTCGCCATGACCTCTACAGTACAACTTGCAAGGTGCTCCAATATAAACATCATCAAGGGCCCATGGAAGAATTCTTTCAACGTGACCACCTTCTCTACCAGCTTCTTGTACCCACCTTATCTGTGTTGTGCTGTGCGGAAAAGTTAACGGAATATTTAATTGAATATAAATAGATAAATTAATCAATTTTGAATTGTTAGTATTAGCTTCATAACTAAAGATTTCACATTTCGTATAAAATTTACTTGATTTACTCGAGCGATACTATTT
Organism: Trachelipus rathkii; assembly: GCA_015478945.1. NCBI lineage: Eukaryota > Metazoa > Arthropoda > Malacostraca > Isopoda > Trachelipodidae > Trachelipus > Trachelipus rathkii. Next base: position 50,761 of record JABUQX010071526.1, on the reverse strand, counting down.
GTAACCATTCCAAAATGAAAAAAACTACAAAAACAGAATGGCAATGACACGTGTCACGAATGAACGAGTTAACAAAGTAATCCTGAGAATTATAATGACAAGAGATAGGGGAAGGATTAGGAATGAGGCATAGGAAGAACAGGTGTTTAGTTTAAAGCAAGGCAACGACTAATGCAGTAAATATGCTTAGAATTATAACGGAAAGAGCATTTACTGGAAGTACAGAAAGATTTTTCAATTTCTCTTTTAAGCATGGAAATGATTTTCAATTGCATTAATCATGATCATATGATAAAGATGATGATGATAATGAAAATTGATGTAGGCACTATAGAGATCTGAAAATTGTGAAAACCATTTTATTTGCCGGCTCCGGCATCATCTTCAAAATTTTAAAATTTCCAGCCTTTGGTTTCAAACAATTTTTTACAGCCTGGATGGTGTGAGAAAGGCAGAAAGAACAAATAAATAAAGAGGAGTGAAATAGGAATTTTCCTTTTAATGGGGAAAAAATTATAAATATTGGGGATATGGGTAGAGTTATAGTTAGGGTTGCAAACTTATTATATGATGTTAGTGGTATATTTAGTATGTGTGTGTGAGAGAGAGAGAGAGCCCGAGAGATTCAAGATCCTCTGGAAAGATTAAATGAAATTAGTGAGCAGAATGGTTTGATGATATTTTTGAGTAAAAGAAAAGGTGTGGTAATATTCAAAAAATAAAATACCCTAGACTCTATAGTAAAGAGTGACTTTGGAGAAATTTAAAAAAAGAGTGAAAAGTTTAGAAAATCTCCTGAGTAAAATAGAAGACATTACTCAGAAATTAAAAGCCGAATGTCAAAAGCAAAATATTATTGATATGTCCCATCAGTCTTGTAAAATGGATGTAAAATTGAATGGTTTATAAGAGCGTAGAAAGAAAGTTGAAGAACGCCGCGATGTAATACTGAAGAAGGGTGAATTGGGCTGAATAAAGAACATTTTAAGAAAGGAAGAACAGGGAAAAATGGGCATCAGTGGCAAAACTGAAGGAGCAAATGGGGAAAAGTATTTGTGTGAAAGCGAACCGGCATGGGGTCAGGTATACCGTAGAAGGAGAGGAACCACATTTAATGGTGGACCATGATTACTGATGTCTTGAAAGATGTAGCATGCTGAGAAGAAGATACACGATTAAAATATAATAAATAGTAAAGTATTGGAATTTTCGGCTAATATGCGTTAAAAAATACTAAAAATATTTCTGTAATGAAACCGTCGAAAGTTCATACCTATTATGAAAAAAGAATTGAATATTTTATTAATACAAATTCCATGTCAATACCTTGACCAAGTCTTCTCTGGAAGAGGAATTGCTATTCTTGTCCAGCTGGAGTACACATCGGGTGAAAATATTGATGGCCCATGGAATGTGTAAGGATAGCAATCTGGATCTGGAGAAGTGTCAGGTAAGCAAGAGTCTCTCACTAAATCCCACCCTGTTGCTCCTCCGTCTTTAGTAAATTCCAATTTGACTTTAGGGCCATTGTAGCACTGGGTTTTAACTTGCTGACAACCAACTGATATCTTATATATATATATATATATATATATATATATATATATATATATATATATATATATATATATATATATATATATATATATATATATATATATATATATATATATATATATATATATATATATATATATATATATATATAAACATATAAATATATATATATATATATATATATATATATATATATATATATATATATATATATATATATATAAATACATATATGTTCTTGTTCTATAGATATATATATATATAATATATATATATATATATATATATATATATATATATATATATATATATATATATATATAATTTTCAAATGCAATTGCGAGATACTTGTTTGTAACTAACTGTTTGTGTTTATCCTATAAACAAAGAAGCTGTAAAATGTTCAAATAAAAACAAAAAACTTATCATTGCTTGCATTGCAAAATCTCTTAAGAAATGAAAAGTTATTTTAAACATTTCAAACACACAAAATAAAACCATTACATAATATACTTTAACAGTGATATAAACGTGCAATAAAGTTCTGATTTAAAACAAAAATATTCGTATTTGTTTATGACATGTTTATTAAAAATCAAAATTATCAAAATTTATTATTTTGTAAGTAAATACGTATGACCTGTAATACTTAATATAGTTTAATATATTATTGCAAATATATATATATATATATATATATATATATATATATATATATATATATATATATATATATATATATATATATATATATATATATATATATATATATATATATATATATATATATATATATATATATATATATATATATATATATATATGTATATATATATATATATATATATATATATATATATATATATATATATATATATATATATATATATATATATATATATATATATATATATATATATATATATAATGTAATAGTAAATACTCGTTCTTATGAGTTATGACCTCTAACATTTAATATAATACATTTAATATATTATATCAAATTACTAATATAATTAATAATATTTTTAAGGTAATATTATATAGGTAAATAGTATGTTCTTTAATTCTTAATTTAATATAATATATTATAATTAGTATTATTATTTCTCTGAAAAATAACGATTTCTTCTTCTTTTAATACCATAAGTTGGAGCATTATTTTAAAAAATCGCTTTTTCGTATATAAAATTGCACGAATCAGCAAAAAAAAAATAATAATAATAATTTGTGTGCTACATTTCTCCACAATCTTCTTACCTTGAATTGAAGAATATGACCTTCTTGTATCAGAAGCTCTTGTGTGGTAATGGCTCTGTGTCCAGGGTTATCTGCCTGCCACACCAATGACCCGTTATCACCTTTCTCGCAATAGTTTTCTTCATTTCGACTGTGAGGAGCGAACAGCCATTCCGATACCTTTAACACCATTGTTTTGAAAAATGAAAATAAGCAAAGTAGGTTAGGAGAAATACTCTAAATGGAGCACACACTATATATATATATATATATATATATATATATATATATATATATATATATATACATATATATATATATATATATATATATATATATATATATATATATATATATATATATATATATATATATATATATATATATATATCTATCTACACATATACACCCCCACGGATACTATTACTAACACTACCTCAATCCGCACCCCTTATTATTGAAATTTTCCCATAACCCCCCAACTATTTAATGTGCTAGCCCGTCGCAACTAAAATCCACCCTAGAGCTTCACACACGGTGACAGCCACCAACTGTAGTATCTCGTCAGTGTCAAGATTCACCCCAATTAAGGCTCACAACTATGCCCCCCCCCTCACAAAATCACTACAACCACTACCTTTACTCCTATTATGGACCATTCTACTCGTTTGTGCTAACCTCACATCCTTTTTATTCAGACACTCTATCACTGACTCAATTCATTTCTTCTTAGGTCTCCCCTGCTAGTCGCTTCCCAAACACAATCACTACCATACAACTGATAACCAATCTATTACCATCCATCCTTTACAAATGATCAAACTACTTTAATACATTCTCGTTTATTCCTTTCGTCACACCACACAACTAATACGTTCATTCCTCATTTTATCAATTCTTCTCACACCTAACACGCCTCTATGATTATTCATCTGAACAGACTGAAGCTTAGATCTATACCCCTTATTCCACACTATAATTTCACTACTATGCATTAACACCAGTAACAACATACTCTCATGCAGAACCCTAGCGCACTCAAGACTTAGTATCAGCCTCTTTGCATTTACGAAAGATTTAATTGCTCCAGTCACCTTCCTACCACTCGTAACTCTCTTACTACATTCAGCATCATATTTTCCCTTTTCATCCAAAATACTGCCTAAATATTCAAACTCGGATATTTGTTCCATTTGCCTCTAAGATGATTTCATATTTGCTTCTATCTGCATTTACTTTCAAACCCATTATTTTACACAACCTGCCAACCTCTCTACCAATCTTCTCAAACTTTCTTCAGATTCACCACACCAAATCAAATCAACGGGCTATGACTAATCTTCTCCAGCCCGAAACTACACCGTCCACAAATTTTTTGTTGCGCAACTTCCATATCTTCTCAATTACGATCTCACCTCCTTTCTTGATCGTTTCACAAGTAATTCCATCTATACCTGCTGATTTACAACCATTCCTCAAATATCTCACTCTACCCGTTACTTCCTCCCCAAAATACCTACTTCTTCTTATACCATCAAAATCACACACACACACACACACACTAACACACACACGCACACTATCATCTCTTCATCACTGCCAATGTTATGCAGATTTTCGGAATGCTACCTCCAGACTCCCATCACGTCTCAAGTTTATCTCATCAGTCACGAAAGCACCATCCTCCATTCATTATATCTATGAAAGATTACCCTTCCTTTCTCTCTTAACCTTTCGTACTTCCTTCCAGAAGAGCTTCCTATTCCCCTTGTAAGTCCCCATTCATCCTCCTTCCAAAATATTTATTTATCTCCTTTCTTTTCTCCTTCGTATGCAACTTTTACCCTTCCTCTTTTCCTCAATATATATTTCCATACACATTTCTTTCGAAACCTCACTAACATTCATATTTTTTACTTTTTCCCGCGTGCATCACTTACTCATCCCATCATTCACTATTGACATTTTTACTTCCTACTCTAGCACACCCACATACTTCTCTTGCGCCATATATATATATATATATATATATATATATATATATATATATATATATATATATATATATATATATATATATATATATATATATATATATATATATATATATATATATATATATATATATATATATAACTTACGGTGGGTTCTCCATCAAAAGATTCTAAAAGCTGAGACGCAGCAATTTCTGACCCTCCAATGAAAACATTGTCCAAAGACCAGGATGGAGAAGGAGGAACAAGTCTTGGCTGCCTTTAAGAATCTGATAGCATATTTATATATATATATATATATATATATATATAATATATATATATAATATATATAATATATAATATATATATATATATATATATATAATAATAATAATATAATAATATATAATATATATATATATATACTATACTATATAATAATAATAATAATATATATGTAATAATATATAAATGAAAAATGGTCATGATGTCAATTTGCAAAAAAAAAAATTGCCTGACATCGTCTTCTCTTCTTTAATTTTATGACTCACCTGAAAACAGTGGCAGGAGTCATCGCATGCCTAGGAATCACAATGTAATCTTCTTTTGGCTTCCTGTAGATATTATGATCAAGCTCTCTTAACAAGTACCATTTAATGCCTGAAAGAAAAAGCTTAATTGTAAAACAAAAAATATAAATTTATGTAGCCCAAAAAGAGTATATATCTTTTAGGATTGTTTGGATTAAACTAACATACTTTTTTTTGTTTGTTTAAACCAACTAACAAAAAACAAAAAAAAAAAAAAAAATTTCTAATAAAAAAAATGAGTGTTCTATAGTCTTAATGAAAGCATATAACTAATACACTCTTATTATGTTTTAAAATCTATTCATTATGCGCGAGAAACACTTTTGCACAAAAAGAACCACAAGGAAAATGAAAAACTGAATTCACCGAGCACTTTCGTGTATTTTTCTACACATTTTCAAGGTGTAGAAAATGTGTAGAAAAATACACGAAAGTGCTCGGTGAATTCATTTTTTCATTTTCCTTGTGTTTTTTTTTTACATTCTTATTATATATTTAGAGAGTAAATCAATGGGAAAAAAATATTAATAACTCCATTTAAAAAAAATTATAAAATCCAAAATACGAGCAATAATGAAACACTAATAACCTTTAATAATTTTTTTGTTAGAAAATTACTGTTAGGATGAAAGTAAATGAACATTTTTAACAATTACTTCCAAAGTTTGATATTTGAGAGGGAAGAAGAACAGTTTATCTTTCCCAAACTTTTAATATATTACAAACTAACAGCACACATTTATCATTTATATTTTTTCATAATTATAAATTGCTGATTTAAAAAGAAGATATTGTGTTAGTAGTATGGAAGTTTAATATATGTGCATTAAACTTTCATTTGTTTTTTTGCTATAGTCTTTTGTTATAAATCATTGCGTAAATGTTTTAAGTTCTTTTTCTCTTGGTACAAAATTTCTCTTCCTATACACATTAATAATTAATAAAGTTCGTAGTAGTGAAGAAATGATTTATTCTACCAACAAAAGGAACAGAAATTAACGACGAGTATGGGATATATATATATATATATATATATATATATATATATATATATATATATATATATATATATATATATATATATATATATATATATATATATATATATATATATATATATATATACAGGTTGCAATACCAAGTATACCAACAAACTCTTGTGACGTTATGAAACAGTGGTTGAAAATATTCGTTAAATTCACATAGTTTGGGAATGCATGGTAGAGGAGAAATGGGGCAAATACTTTCCTCTGCATTAGTAACAAATATGCAGAAACAACATTCATATTTTAATGTTTGTTACATGCATAATACATGTAGTGGTGTTAGACATCAATGTCCTGTTTACAGTAGGTGTTCAAAACGTGACCCGTTTGTAGCAATGCAGGCTTCTTTCTACCCGTCTCATTATGGAGTGAGTCAGATTTAGGAAGATTCCCGCTTGCCGACGAATTTGGTAGCACCCATCAAAGATACGTTACCGAATGTAACAACATCAGGGATATGGTCTCTGTGCGCGAATGATTTAAGGTGGTCCCACATATAATCTAGGAGGTTGAGGTCGGGGAACTGTGGTCGCCATGCAAAGGGTGCTTCGCTTCCAATAGAACGATTATGAAACGTACAGTCGAGATACTGACGAACTGACCTCGCAGAGTGGACTGGAGTTCCATCATGACCACATGACTCTAATGACACCCAAAGGAACGTCTTCGAGGGCTGCTGGCAATTTGTCCCGTATGATCTGTAGAAAAGACTGGGCGTTCAGGTGCTTCGGTAAGACATATCTTCAGATAAGGCTGTCACTGATAATACCAGCCCATGCATTAATCCGAAATTGGTGCTGGTACCCGCCCATAAGTATACCATAAGGATTTTCGTGTGCCCAGATGTGGTTGTTATGGAAATTCAGAACTCCACCTCGGCCAAATGACACCTCATCTGTGTAGAGAATTAGCGAAGTAACATCGTTATCATTTGTTTGTTGCTGTAACCACTGGCAAAACTATACACGTGATGCGTAATCACCGGCTGTGACACTGCAAGCGTTGCAAATGATAAGGGTACATATTCTCATCGCGCAGTACGTTCAAGATGGTTCGATGTGACATCATGGTTCTGGAACTGACTCTGCGATCCCTCGCAACGTCCCGGAGAACAGCGTTCTTTCTGGCTAGCGTACGAACGACACTGGTGGGGGGGCATCCCATTTCGTCAGTAGGAGGCTTCAGCTGTCCAGTTTCACTCAATCTTCGAAGGACGCTAGAGTATGTCCTATGATGGGAATGTCTTTTATTCGGGTGGGTGTCGCGATACATTCTTGCTGCCTCACGACCGTTCTCATTCGCTTGTCCATACTTAAAAACATGTCTGCCTGTTCACGGAATACATATTGAACCATCGCCACAGTACCGATGAAAATGTTATACCGTAAATGTCTTTCCACGGATAGCTTATGGCTTAGGCTCACTATGATCGTTACAGACGGTGAAGCCACCTTTGACGTCATGTAGCCAAGCATTCTACAGTGGTGTCAAACCTTTCATTGCATTATTTATTTTGCACACCTATTACCAAGCGTTTCTTATTCGCTAAATGGGGGAACGGTTTATTATACCATTCCAATAATTGCTATATATTTATTTATTCTTCCACGGGTAGTTATTTGAGCTATACTCCTTTAATTTGCATTCCCAACCTATGTGCGTGTAACGAAAATTTTCAGACCACAGAGTTTCTCGGTATTTGTATCTACCCTGCATATATATATATATATATACAAAGGTGGGCATTAACGCGTTAAAGCGTTAATCCGTTAATTAACTCGTTAAATTTTTCGTTAACTTTTAACGCTTTCGTTAATTTCGAAAAAAATTAACGGTCTATTAACGAGTTAAAATTTTCCCCTAGCGAGGGCCGTTAACCTGTTAACTTAATTTTAGCGAGTGTTGTTATAAAATATTTCTCTTATACGAGATTTTAATATTGTATTAGATTCGATTTCGATAAGAGATAAACTTTTGGTTTTTTTTTTTTCGAATATTTCCTAAACGCTCCTCTCAATGTCTCCTCTAAATGTGTTTATATTTACTCCGTTATTATCCAGTTTAGTAATGTTTAACACAGGGTTGGAAAAAGCCCGAGTTCTGAGGGAATGTGCTTACGTGCTGACACCACCCTCGTTCAACTATATATTTCTTATGTCTTAATACTAGCACTTTTCCGGCCTCAGTGTTGGAAGGCCGTCAACATGTCACAAACCCTATTTCCCTGAAAAAAGGAAGCCGCTCTGAAACTTCTAACTATCTATCCTCCTATTAGCTTCTCACTTGTATTTATCTAAAAGATCTTTGAAAACCCTTCTCATCACTCACTTTCTTAGATCATCTGGAGTCTCATTTCACTTCTTTCCGATCAACTAGTACGGCTTTTTGAGTGTTAAAGTCTACTGGCGTATATTCTTTTCCTATTTTAATCCGATTATAGTTTTTTCCGCTCTAGGAACTACTGGGTAGACTTGCGTAGTGGCGCTTGACATATCAAGCATTTTGACCGGTATGGCACGCTCTTTGCTCTCTCCGGCTCCCCTCGCTTTCTCCTTCTCTTTGCTTATTTTTTATGTCTTAGCTTTCTGTTCAATCGCTAATCACGTCTATTGTGGTTGATGGAAGCGACTATTCTTCTTCGTTTTTCTCCTGTCAATAGGTGGTAGTTCCTCAGGGTTTGATTCTCATCTGCCTACTTTATTCCTACTTTCCATTATGAATTCTTCTCACCTGTCTACATCTAAACCTAATCCACGTCACTTATGCCGATGACTCGAACCCTTCATTTTCTTCAATCTCGCATTTAATTCTGCTTCCATCTTTTACTTCTATGAATTTGCCTCTGTCTTTAAATCTTTCCGATCTATCTCGCTGTGCTAAGATAGAATTTGTCGGGTGGGTCGTCTCAACCTTGTGTAAATTCATTCTTTAAATAAAAATGCCCAACTTTTCATCCTCCTCTCTAAATAACCTTCTAAACGTTTCCATAATCTCTTTTGACGGTTTTCTTTCGTCATATCCTGTTTTGGTGATGACACCATATAAAACATCTCGGTCTAAATTAACACAAGAAATATCTTGGAAAAATCCTCACATCAACAACGGTTTAGCTGGGCGGCCCTCAATAAGAAACTGGGAGGTTCTGTTTAGAGTGTGAGACTTTTTTCCTCTCTCAGTTACTCCAGCTATACAGGGTCTCATCCGGCCTTGTATAGAGTACTGTTCCTATATCTCGGGGGCTCTGGTTTACCTCGGCTTTTTGGTACATTTTGGTCGATGTCATTAAAGCCAAAAAGGTATATAAACTGTTATGTACTTTCCAGTTTCACTTGAATCTCTTATTTTTGCGGGCTCGCGTATGTTTGGTGCTATTATCTTCTATTCTAAGGTATTGCAGTCGGCAGGTGGTTTCCGAGGGAACTACCAACTCGCGTACTCACCACCTTTACGAACGCCCTAGTATTCGAACAAGAAGGGGTGCTGTATCTGCGTACGAGTTTTGTGTAGATATTGGTTAAACTCCAGGCTATTAGTTTGCTGCGGTGTTTCCTTTTTTCCTCCCACCACTGTTCTGTGGAACTCTCTTTTCCATCTCTTGTGTTTCCTGCTGAATTTTGATCTCCCTCAACTTTAAAGCCTGCGTCTATTTTCATCTGCGTAATTTGGCGCTAGCGGATGAAATTTTGGCATGGAAATACCCTCCTTGAATAGGGCTCTGCCCGTGAGTGGTGGTGATAACTGTAAAAAAAAAAAAAAAAAAAATAAATTGAAGACGGTTAACGTTAAGAATTACGTTAAACTTCCGCTATCCATCTTTACCTTGATAACGCTTTAATGATTAAGACGGACGTTAATTTTTTTGTTCGATTAAGAATTAAACGACGTTAACTTTCTCCATTTAACGGTTGCCGCACCTTGTATATGAGTACTAGGTAATATAACCTATATATATTTATAATAGTTATTATATATATATATATATATATATATATATTATATATAGTATAATAATAGTATTTTTAATATATTATATATATATATTATATATAATATATATATATATATATATATAATATATATTATAGTATATATATTCAACTGTATATATGGAAGCTTAGGCCTAAGTCTAGACACGAAAACAGTAATTATTTTGCTTTCAACTCATTTATATTAGTATTTGCTTTTTTATATCTTATTTTTAAATGTTACGGGCGATTAATTACAAAGATATCTTTCGTCATCATTATATAATATATATATATATATTATCTACATATATAATATTAGTATAATATATATATAGTATATAGATATATAGTATATTATATAATTATGATATATATTATATATTTATATAATATATATAATATATATATGTATATATATATAATATATAGTAATACCTCGATCCCTACTAGAGTATTGTGGAAAAACATTTATGAATCTCTTCATGGGAGTCGACGAAAATCCCTTTCCAAATGTGCTACACTATTTTGAGCTGTGAAAAAGAACAAACGCGCGCACTTCTTTTGTTATCTACAGGACGAGACATTAGTGCTATCTTGTAATGGAGGCCCTTGGAAAGTTTGCTGCGGGGGTTCTTCTAATTCTTCTCCACAACCTGAGGCTAAGAGAGCTCCTTGTATATGCTGCCAATGGCTTAAAAATTCATTTTTTTTGAAGTCATCCTTTATATACGGCTGATATATATATATATATATATATATATTATATATATATATATAATATATTTCTTATATTATATATATATAAGTACTATATATATAATATATATATATATAATAATATATTATTATATATATATATATTATATTATATATATAATATAACTATATATATTATATATATAATTATATAATTATATATATATTTATATAATATATAATATTATATATATATATATATATATATATATATATATTATATATATATATATTTTTTATAATACTTTATAATATATATATATATATATATATATATATATATATACTCGTATAGTCAAAATGCTTATCTTTACATAAAGCTCTAATTGTGAGGTATCAAACTGTTATTATTAAGACTTAATTCTTACGACATTATTAATAATAATATTCTGGCAGTGGTCTCCGCTATAAGCTGGTTCACAGATGCATTTCTGGTTTATGCAAGATCCTCTTCCTAAACAATGGTAGGGACATGAAAGACCAATATAAACATCCTTCAGAGCCCATTTGTGACTGCCCATTACATCTGCAGTGGCATTTTGTATCCACCTAAATCTGTTGTACCTTTAATAAAAATTTAATATTTTATGTTAAAAGATTTGTAATATATGAAATGTAATTTAGCAATTTAGTAATTTGTAAATTAGCACCCGATAGCTCAGTGGTAGAGCACTCGCCAACCAAAGCGAGGGGTCCCATGGTCCCAACTGGTCGGGTGGGAGAATGTGAGCTATTCTCTCCTTGGGCTTGGCTTCGTCCTGCTCGGACGTTAAATGAGTATACCCCCTCCTAGATTAGGGCTCTGTCCGTGAGTGGTGGTGTTTATCTGTAAAAAAAAAAAATTAGAATTTATACAACGAAATGATTGGGTTAAAACTCTGTATTATTTATTGTATTTAGTTGAATTTTCATTCCAATATTAGAATTAAAATACTTGTTAATGCTCGAGTACCAATATTTGATATCAAATATATTGAAGAATTGCCAGGCAAGAATAATATTTTGTTGAAAATATAATAGATATTGATACTTATTTTTATTGTAAAAACAATGCATATCCTATAATCATAAAATTAATCCTTAATCCTCATTAGGATCATTTTCAATTTTCTGACCTTCAGAGTTTAACTAATAAACATTTATTATTATTATTATTATTATTATTATTATTATTATTATTATTATTATTATTATTATTATTATTATTATTATTATTATTATTATTTGTAATATCTACTCGTTAAATTATTTGAATAATATTTCCGTCATGGAATAGTATTGATAGCTGTAAAAACTTCCAAGAAAAAAAAAATACTCTGTTGAAAAGAATAAATTATGTTTTTTTTGATTATCTCACTTCGATGATCCAATATGTTCCAAGGGAAACACGTAGTACTGCCATTCTTGTGGAGCGTAAAACACAGATTCATCGTGAAGATCCGTGCATGAAGTCGAATTGAAAGGAAGACAGAGTTCCCGAACTAAGTTCCAGGTTCTACCAAAATCTCTTGAATACTGTAAACTGTAGAAAAAATAATTCTCTTCTAACAAATTTTTAATATTTACCCATATTAAAGAATTTAATTAAAAATAAATAAAATGTAAATAAATTTACAAATGCTTCATTTTACCAACCTGACTGGTTCAATGCTGTTGTCCCAAACGGCCCCACAACCTAAGGCCAAGCGGAAGTGGATTGAATGTTTTGGGGTTATCTGTATATATATATATATATAATATATATATATATATATATAGTATATAATAATATAAATATATTAATATATATCTATATATATATATATATATATATTTATATATATATATATTTATATATATATATAGTTATATATATATAATATATATATACTATATAATATATAGTATTAGTATATATATATATATATATATATATAGTACTATATATATATTATAGTATAATATATACATAGTATATTATTATATATTATATATATATATACTAAGTAAATATATATATATATGGATAACTTATACTATAATACTATAATAATACTATATATATATATATATTATATATATAATATATATATACGGTCAGCATCCCGAAAGCAACATGCAATGTAACTAAAAAACTATAACAGCCTAAACGAAAATAAATATCATTTTATTAATCAGGAGACTATTTTTACCCCTGAAATAAAAAAACAGCCCAAAAAATACGGCTGAGCCGCAAATTAAAACTTGTTCATCAGCGGCGATATCATTCCAGTTTTTTTGAAAATATCGGGACGAAGCCTTAGTAGTCGGAAGCAGCTAACAGTTCGCAGTAGAAAGTTGAATATTTTCTTTTTTTCTCCTTAAATAATTCCCAGGGTAAACAAGAACGATGGAGAGAGTCGGAGTTTTTCGGGCCTACCGGGGACCGACGGGGGGGACTTCGTCCCCACTCTGTCCTCCGTCGGCTCGAACCCCCCTAAAAAGGATATAAAAAAAAAAAAAATTTTCTCCAAAGCGTAACAAAAATGGTATTTGGTTACGCTTGGTAACGAAGACTAATTCCGGTTAAAAGGTCAATCAGAAACGTACAATATTTCTTAGCTCTTAGATTTTTATTAAGTTTATAAGGTCTAATTAATAAAAAATTATTAGATAAAATAAACTCCTTTGTAGAATTGATAGATCAAAATTACTGGCCATTTGCAAAAGGTGCTGCCTTTCTCTTATGATGAAGGGTATACACCTTGGCTATTCCTTGCTCCCACCATCTGCCTGTTCTTGACCTCTCTCTCCAAATCCAGTCATCCTGCTGCCTTGTTAAAGGCATCATCCTTGTCTCATTTTGCAGTTCACAGGGCATTTACTCCAGTGTTTACTGACGGCTCTAAAATAGGGGACGGTGTCAGTGCGTCTGCTATTTTTCCTGACCACAACCTCTCCCATACTCTCCCCCCTCATGCTTCAATTTTTACGGCAGAATTAATGGCTATAATGATTGCCCTCTCTCGAATTTTATTCCTTAACCAAGACCACTCTTATGTCATTTATTCGGATTCGCTCAGCGCCCTCCAGGCGCTTAAAGCCCCTATTCTAAAAACATAATGGTATCCGCTGTACAACAATTTCTTCGACTTCTCCACTCTCGCAAGAAACAAATTACACTCTGTTCGACCCCCTCTCACGTAGGGGTGACAGGCAATAAAATCGCTGACAGAGAGGGCAGAATGGCCTCATCCTCCTCTTTCCGTAGCTGTTTTAGGCACCTCTTGGATGCCATTCGACGAATTCGCCTTCCATCAACTGATCATTATTCTGCTCTCCGATAAGGCTTCCGGTTTTACTGCCAGGAGTGCTGGTCTTGTGATTGGCGAGGGACGAAAACTTAGAAATAGAAAGCCCAACATTGGTGAGTGGTCTTCCTCTCATCGATGAAATCGCTTTGGCCACACCAATATCATGCATAAATACTACATGTCACAAGATTCTACCCCCGCCTTCATATTTTGCCGTTGCCACATCCCGCAATCTGTTCACCACATCTTCGTTGATTTTCCTCAACAGGATTCCAATCACCGTCACCATTTTCCTACGATATGGTCACAGTATAAATATATTAACATACAGTAGGTCAGATAGATGGGAAATTATCGGGCAAATTGCGCATATGCTCTTCAAAATTCAAAATTTCCAACGGCTGTTTTCGAAAGAAAGTCACGCCTTCATTTGCCTATGTCGAAATGTAAGAAATGTTGTGATTGGTTCATAACAAACAAATTTCTAAATTTCTTCTTAAGTGGCATCGCCATCTTTATGTCATTTTCGAACATAACGTAATTAAATAATTTTTAAAAAACTATTAGGCATTTTCTTTCAAATTTTTTTTAAAACGATAAATACTAAAAATATTTGTGATAATAAAAATAAACTTTTACTACGTACGAAGCCATATTAAATTTATTTTAAGTTTTGGAGGTAACGTTCCCCGCGAAAAGTACACTCACACACGCACAAGATGTCCGAAAAATATAACATTGGATTGAAGTACTATAATTTTAATTATGTGATCTATACTATGCTATGGTTCATAACAACTTCTTAAAGGCTATCCCATTGTCTTTTCTGAATCTTCCCCCTTCATTAGTAGTACAATTTTTTCCTTTCTTCAGGAACTGAATATTCTGAACGAGATTTAAATTTTACCATATTGAAATATAATAGAATGTTTTTGTTGTTGTTGTTGTTGTTGTTGTTAGGAATCATTTTTACATAACTTAAATTTTGTATGGTATCTAAATATTCTTCTTGAACATTTATCAAAAGCATTACGCTAAGACACCTGTATAGTTAGTTGGATTTCCAACCTACGTGGCTGCTTCTTTGTGGGCTGTGTTGGATCCTGTACACATACTCAAACAATATATATATATATATATATATATATATATATATATCTATATATATATATATAAACTCTTTTTTATAATATTATATGTTTACTAATATATACTATATACTATATTTTTATATATATATACTATTATAATATATATAGTATACTTTCTATATTATCCAAACCCTCATAATTGATAGAAAGTTTAGTACTATTATATTATTATTATCTATTATTATGTATTATTATTAATTATTATT